>JPJU01002726.1:0-25451 GCA_000750735.1 Pseudogymnoascus sp. VKM F-4246
CCCCTCCCACCAAACTCCACCAAACATCCGAAACCAAACACCACCCCCTGCAGCTTAAGTTACTGACAGACCCCCCTAGGCTGAGGAGTGGCTCTACTTCCACAAGGGTACGGCGCAGGCAACCATCTTCATCGGCGGCGGCAACTCGCGCACCATCGACCTTGTCGCCGGCGACGTCGCCGTCTTCCCCGATAACTCTGGCCACTACGTTCTTAACACCCACCCTACCGAGGACCTCGTCTGGATCGAGCTGTACAAGTCTGAGCGCGTTGCCGATATCTCGCTCACCCAGTGGTTGGCGCTTACCCCACCTGATATCGTGGCAAGCACTCTCAAGATCTCGAGGGAGGTTGTTGACAAGCTGAAGAAGGAGAAGCAGCTCCTTGTGCAGTAGGTGATTTTTGTATAGAGAGAAAGAGATTTATCACGGCTTGGTTAGGCGATATTATCTTGACTTAACTTGAGTATATCCGTCATGGCGAGGTTTCTTGTTTAGAGATAATAATGTTGGGGTAACCCTGAGGGGAGGAGCAGGGAATATGAAGCCTTTCGAGGATAATTTAGCTGGGTGGTTTGAATGACGGATTGAATGTTGATGGGTATCTTAGTTTCGTCGTCGTCATACGCCGTCTCTTTCTCAAATATTCTGCCTTACAAGGCTACCTTACTATTAATTAAGACTAATTACTCGTTAATCCTCGAAGCCTTTTGCTGTTGTGGTATCGGGCCGTACCATTCGTAGATATATCTGTTATGTCTCGGTTGTATGGGAATATCTAAGACAGACACCAAGATTCCATCCAAGACACTGCTGAGACATCATCAAGCCTCGGTTCGAATCGAGCCGTCCCCCAAGAATATTCGCTTCCGCGGTTAATCGTCCCATTCGGTGTAATGGTCACATATAGCAGACGCACGTTTTACCCCTCGGCGCCAAGGTGTTCATATTAAACATCCCCCGTCCTTTCCCTTGCCTTGCTTATTTTCGTCTTTCACAGCGAACAAATGCACAGACAAGCGGCGGGGCAGCCATTAAAACTAAATAGGTATGCGTGAAAAAAGTTAAGTTCGACTTCAAGTCCCTACTTTCTTTCTTTCCTCTTTTAAATCCCATTTCGCGAGCACCTTCTACAACGATGTGGATGAAGATCGTGGTCAATTACGCGTATTAACGCGGCGAGAAACAGGAAGGGCGGCTACATGCTGCATCACTCATCCACGCGCTTCACCACCGCCATGCATCGGCGTGTGAGATGCCCCCCCTTCTAATCAGGTGCCTGTAATCTCAACATCCACTACTACCGCTCAACCGCCTTCAACCCCACCCACAACTCCGGCTTCGTCATGGAATGAAACACCTTTTGTGTCTTCATCCTCCCACTAAACCCCCATTTGCTGTTCTCCCCCTCATACCTCCCCCTATCAATCGCCAGATCAAAACTCCACAGCAGATGCGCCGCTACGAGCCGCATCTCCATATACGCCAGGTTACGCCCGATACACACCCTCGGTCCCGTGCCAAACGGCAACGACGCACCAAGGCGGTCATTTGCGAACTCCTCTCCTTCACGGAGCCAGCGCTCGGGCCGAAACTCATCAGGGTCGTGAAAATTCAGCTTTGAGCGTGTGGACGCCCATGGTGAGACGGCAACGGTAGTGCCAGCTGGGAGGTAGAAGCCATCGACCGTTGCGCCACCACGGGGTACGATGCGTTGCTGGCTGGCACCCGAGGGTGGGAAGAGGCGGAGAGCTTCATGGATCGTTGATTCAAGGAAGCGGAGGTTGCGGACGCGCTCCCACTTGATGTCTTCTGCGTCTGCGAAGGCGGAGCGGACCTCGGAGATGAGACGAGCGTAAACGTCGGGGTGGGTGCAGATGTAGTATGTCCATCCCGTTAGAGTGGTAGCGGTCGTGTCGGTGCCGGCGCTGATGAAGAGGGCCATGTTGAGTTTGATTTCCGTGTCTGAGAGGGAGTTCTTTGCTTCGTTATGTTTGAGGATCTGGTATATGAAGTCCGTGTGCTCACGGTCTCCATCTGCGAGACGTTTAGCGGTTTTCTCGCGCGAGTTGTTGAGATGGGTGTTTCGCCATTGTGCGGCTTTGGCGGGGACAAGGAGTCTGGTTACCAGGGACTCGAGGAGGGTGCCTACGCCGCAGAGACGGCGGATGCCTTGCGTCCAGGTGGCTGCTATGAAGACATTGATAACCGAAGTGGACCATTCCGTTACAGAGGCTTGGTCAAGGCAGCCAAAGGGCTCGGCAAAACAGAGGTCGCCCATTACATCGAATGCGATGTAGGTGACTACACGTAATTAGTTGGGTGACCATGAGAGATGATGGGGGGCATAGCGTACACCAACTTGAGACGTCGACTGGCTCGTTCTCAGCTGCCTTTTTCTTAAAAACGTCAACGAGCTTATTGACATGAAGTCGAAGAACGCTTTCATGCTGGAGTAGCGCCGTGTTTGTAAACAGGTAGCCCAATGCTCTGCGCTGGCGGGTGTGTTCTGCGTTCAAAGCCAGACTGACACCAGTCTGGCCCTCGACGCTGCCCACGGCTCCAAGGAAGATTGCACTCTTTTCCATGTTCAGGCCTCCTTTCTATGGGTTGGTTAGATTTGAAGCCGCTGGGACGGAACTTGACTTACGCGTAGACCGTAAATTTCCTCTCGTGCTTCAACACTGACGAAGCTGAGCTCCCCGGGGGATACTCGGACGATTGGGCCATACTTCTCGTGCAGAGATCTGTAGTAGGTGTGTTGATTTCCTGTCACCAAAGCTATGGTAGCCGGTATTTCGGAAATGCTGTTGGCCCATGGCCCCGGGGCTGACCGAAGGGGGTGAAAAAATAGCCTTTGAATTATCTGGACAAAAAGGGCAAAGAGAACCTGGTGA
This sequence comes from Pseudogymnoascus sp. VKM F-4246, assembly GCA_000750735.1. Taxonomy (NCBI): domain Eukaryota; kingdom Fungi; phylum Ascomycota; class Leotiomycetes; order Thelebolales; family Thelebolaceae; genus Pseudogymnoascus; species Pseudogymnoascus sp. VKM F-4246. The sequence continues at coordinate 2,896 of JPJU01002726.1, forward strand.
TAATGAGCACGATTTCTCAAATGAAAGTGATTGACGCACGAGGAGAGCAGCCGTCGTGGCTATTGAAGCCGTAGATAATTGACTGATCATCACTAATACTTATGTGATGCAAATTTCTGAAATATGCAACTATCCATAAAGTGAGTTTGTGCGCTTCCAATCGATTTCTGAATCGATTGGACCTACCGTACAGTACACGCCAAGCTCGTGGCTCGGGCAATGTTGGGATAAGCTCTGACACTGAACAAACTTTGGAAGCCGAGTATAAGCATATCTACCAAGGTGTGAGTCTATATAGAGCACCTTGGTAGTTATACTAGTCGATCTACTTTTTGAAACTTCATAGCCCATACAAAATACGTGCGCAGCAACCTTGGCGATACAAATAAGATCGGCAAGGGTGTACCTGGGTAGTTATGCTCGCCATCCAGAGCTTATCTTGGCGGGTAATGATCGCCAGTATACACCCTCAAGGTTGACCCTAACAACCAAGGTTCTTTGCCTGTGGACTTTAAGGTATTACCAACAGTTTCCCGAGTTTGTAAATATTATTTGCGCCCTTTATTAATCTGCACTTTATTTGACCCAATTGAGGATATTACTCGTGATTCCTTATTCACATACCCGCTCTTCAGACGATAATGACAAGATCGGCGATTACCCGAGCCGTGATAGGAATTGCGAATAATCAATCAATGTGCTCAAAGTACCTCACATGTGCGCGCGACTTTGAGCACAATTAAGGTGCTGCGAAGGCTGCAGGTACCAGGGCAGGGGATGTACTTAACTTTTGTATGGTGTCAGGGGTGCCACTCTTCAATTCACCATCTGATTCATTTTGTGTTTCTCGAGTGTTCCATGGCAGAAGTATAAGACCGGTCGGCTACGTATTTGCTGAGTTTATAACGAGGCGCCATAAAATAATATCTAGATCGATCACACCCAGGAGACCAAAACCAATACACAGCCAGAACAATCAGTTTGAGACCAGAAATAGTATCAAAAATAACAACACCAATAACACCATTACAGCCATGGCCGACACGGAAGAATTAGCAAAAGGCTACACTGCCCTGAACGGCACCCAATATGACGCTGGAAAATTCCTCCTCGAACGACTTAACATAACCACCGGTAACAGCGTCCTCGACGTTGGCTGCGGCCCCGGAGATATCACCGCCCACATCGCCAGCATCGTCGGTCCCAGTGGCAACGTCGTGGGCATCGATCCAAGCAAAGAACGCATTACCCTCGCCAACGAGATAGCCACATCGAATCTCTCATTTCACGTCGGCCGTGCCGAAGACCTCTCGCGTTTTGCGTCAGATAGCTTCGATGTGGTGTTTGTAAACTCTACATTCCACTGGGTGGAGGATCAGGCTACCGCGATGAAAGAGTTCGCGCGCGTGCTGAAATCTGGCGGACGTGTTGGGATTTCCGGCGGGTCGGGGGATTTCGAAGCATCGCATGAGAAGATCAAGGCAGATGTGCTGTCGCGGGAGCCATACCGCAATTATCCCATAACAAGCGGGCCGAAGTTCCTGAAGAGGAGTGAGATAGAGGGTCTGCTTGATGCCGCTGGATTAGAGAAGCGGGAGATCGTGGTTAATACTATTGTGAAAGAGGCAAAGGATGGAGCGGCTATGGTCGAGTGGCTTGATACCAGCTCGTCGGGGAAGACTTATGGAGGAATTCCTCTGGACTTGAGGCCACAGGCAAGGGAAGAAATGAAGGTGGAGTGGGCAAAGATTACCACCGACGAGGGTATTAAGATGGATATGGAGTTATTGGTTACTGTGGCTACTAAGAATTGAGCGGCGGGCTCTTTTCGGCTTGGTTATAGATTAATAAAGGAATGAACTTCACCACTGATATTCTGTCTTCTACTACCCCCCAAAATTATTGGTATTACTTCATTAAAACTGTTCCCTAATGACTATACCATGTGCAGTGTGCCAAGATCAATAATTTGCACGTCTCGTGCAATGCGACATAATGGAGCTATTCTCAAACATGCTCCGGTTCCCTCTCGCGCCGAGCCGTCAATTATGGCAAGACCAAGAGAAAACAACAGGGACAGCACCAAGGTATCAGCTACCTTGTGAGATAAATAAGATGCTGGCCACACCAAGGTAGCAGTTACCTTGCTGGCTGGCCCCAGTGCCGACAAAACCCCAGGGTTGTCGGCATTCGCTCTTGTGCAGATGATCATCGCGAAAAGCCACATTTAAATGGAGCAAACATGCTCAGCCCGCAGCCTATAACCAGCAACCTGGTGGTGCCTGGCGCATAAGTGCCCTGCCAACCTAAATTGATCAACATAATCACCCCGAATGTAAAGTGTACACATAAATTAAAGTTAGAATGGGTAGCTGTGGAAGAGTTGAATGTCATATCACGCCTTTGCTCACAATCGATTCCCACCCACAGTGAATCGCATATTCTCATTTATATACCAGAATCACCCTTGTTGAAATAGACAAAAACCAGAAGGATACAAACTACAACAGCCACATTCGTGAAGACGTCCATCACATCAACAAGCTCCCCAATATGCAGTTCAGGGTTTCCATTGTTGGCGCAGGCCCCGCTGGGTTCGCACTCGCCGCTGACCTCGATGCCCGTGGGACAAACGTTTTGGTATATTCGCATCCGACACACGTACGACACGCCAACTATGTCGTAGATAATGGCTGCCTTCGGTCTTCCGGAAAAATCGAGGGGTCTACTACTCTACGCGTCACATTCGACATGGCGGAGGTCATTGAGTTCTCAAAAATCATCATCCTCACAGTCCCATCGACGGGGCAGGAGACTGTGCTGCGGGAGTTTAAGCAGTTCGACCTGAGGAAACATACTGTTATTGCAGTTCCAGGCAACTTATTTTCGCTGGTCGCCGATGCCGAGATGGAAATTGGATCAATCCTCGAAACAAACCTATCACCATATTCATGCCGAATGAAAGAAGGCGAGCTAGCCGTGATGGGCAAGAAGAACCTCTTCCTCATCGCCGCATTACAAACCTCCTCCAACCCTTCTTTCACCGCCGAGATCCAGCGAATTTTCCCAATGGAATTAAAATGGTGCCATAATGTCATTGAAGTCTGCCTGTCGAATATCAACGGAGTCTTTCACCCGCTGATGATGCTGATGAATGCCGGTCGCATTGAGAGCACATCTGGAGAATTTTTGTTATATCACGACGGGTTGACACGCTCGGTGGCCAACGCTATGCTGGCGGTGGATAGGGTGCGACTCGAAATCGGGGAGGCTTTTGGGTTCAAGCTGGACGGGGTGACGCAGACGTCGAATAAATGCTACAACCAGACCTTCACGGATTTGGTAGACTTGGCGCAAAACTCGCCGCCGCATAATAAGTTGAAGGCTCCACCGACTATGGACAATCGGAATATATCAGAGGATGTGCCGGATCTACTAGTTTTTTGGTATGGTCTGGCTGTGAAGCTGGGGATTGATGCATCACCTATTAAGGCGGTTATAAACCTTGCTGAAATGGCGTCGGGAGCGGATTATATGAAGACTGGGAGGAATTTGGAGAAACTCAATTTAGAACATCTTTCTCGGGCCCAGCTTCTTGAGCGATTTAGCGTTCCACAGACACAATAAAAAATATCAATTACAAAAACATTCGTAAACTTCGTTTCATCATTCCTTGAATTAAGCTGGCCCAACTCATAACCTAACCTTGGTCCCTTTCCAACCTCTAATCTTCGCTCCATACATTCCAAACACCCATGGCATCGGCGCAAAAAAGAGCGCAACGAACGCAAGCAAACTATTCCCCCATCCCCACCCAAGACCATCATACATTCTCAATCCCGCAAGTGGAATCAGCGCCCCAGCAGTCCCTCTCAGCACTGCATTAGCGCCAATGACACTAGCAGCGTACTCCTCGAATGCATCGACGAGGTACGTTTGGATACCCACAAAGATCAAGATAGAACCAAACCCTGTGATTGCCGTTCCAATCTGCGGAACAATCCAGTGTACGTGTTCCTGAGCTGTCCAGCCGTATATAAACAGGCCGATAGGGAAGGTGAGAGAACCTGGGATTGTGATAATAAATGGAAGACGGTCTTCAGGAGTAATTGTCTTCCCTGCGGTCGCGCGCTTGACGAGTGTTCTGTCGCTGAAATACCCCACGTAGAAGAGACCCATGAGGGTGCCCAGCCCACCAGCAAGGAAGACGAGACCGGTCGAGGCGGTTGTGAAGTCGTAGACTTGGCGGAAGACGAATGAGTAAGTTGCAAAGAGAAGGTAGAGGATTCCGTAGAGAATGGCAACGTAGATACACATTACTGTGACTATGGGGCAGCATATAAGCATTTTTAGGGGCCGAATGATGCTGTGTTTGAAGAGTTTCTTGGGGGTTAGGTCGGAGGCGAGCTTGGATCTGTAGTTTGAATTTCCAGTGGTTCGTCGGAGTTTAGATGCTTTTCTCTCGAGTAACACGACGGGGTATGTTTCTTTTAGTACGACGAAGGTAATAATGGTTACAACGCCGATCTGGTCACGGTCAGCAAGCAAACAGTGTCTTTCAGTGGCTATAATATCTCACCACAATCGAAATTGCCCAAAACATCCACCTCCAACCAGCAACCTCAGCCACCTTCCCTCCAATGATGGGCCCAATCATTGGCCCCAGAATGGGCCCGACGGACCAAATAGACACAGCCTTTCCCCTTTTCTCTCTCGGCATGATATCCGCAATGGTCCCCGACCCTATAGTGATCGTAGCAACACCCGCAAATCCTGATAGAAATCGAAAAGCAAGGAGCATAGACGGGTTCTGCGAGACGGCGCAGAGGATGGTGAAGGCAAGGAAGAGGACGTTTGTGGTATTGTAGATGATTACCCGGCCGTAGAGTTCACTCAGAGGAGCCAGGAGGAGTGGTCCACAGGCGAATCCCAGCACGAAAATTGACACGACAAAGGTTGCGAAAGTGTCAGAGGTGGTATTGAAGTCTTCCATGACGAGCTGAACGCCCGGCGCGAGCATAGAAGAGACGAGTGGGCTGTTTGGAATTTAGTTGCGTGCCAATGATTAACCATAGATATACTCACACCAAGAAACTGATGACAGAAATAATGCAGATATTGCTCCATTTCCAAGCTGACGACCAATTCATGGGGTTTTCTGGATCGTCTGGCCCATCCCACCATACTATGAGCTCAGAATCTGGTTCCAGTGGTGCGTCGCCATCGGCCTCATTTTTTGAGTTTAACGATGGAAGACGATTTGAGCAACTATTTTTGTCCTTCTCGCTGGTTTCATCAGTGTATGAGCCGGAGCTTCTCTTAACCTGCCCTCTCTCCATGTCTTCCTGCTGAGGGATGGTAGACGTTGACTCCCATGTCGACTTCAAGTCGGGTGGAGTTTGCATATCAGACTTGATGGCTCAGGTCTATCCCCGAACTAAAATTATTGGGCAGCGAAAGAAAGAGAGAGGCCATTCCGCAACCACAAAAAGAAAACAGGTGCACGAAAGGCGCTGTTTATGAGTGTTTGACCAAAAACATGGTGGGCTGTAACCTGGTTGGGCTGCAAACTATTTAAGTAAGGATATTTTAATGTGCTCGATTGGCCTCGTTGCTTGTTCCTTGCGAATCACGCACGAACTGCCGATCACAACGATCGCGACAGACAATAGCGTATAACTATATGACCTGCATTGAAACGGTTCTTATTAAAGAATTATAAATACACGAATAGAGATGGAACTTTATGCCGTGATAAACTGAGTATAGATTATACAGGATGCTTTGTGATTGGGATTGGTTTGTGTTTTGTGTTTTGCCTAAATGTGCGTCTCCCTCAAGGCCCACCATGACAACAAGCTAAGATTAACGGCGATAACGACGCCAATGGGGGACACCATAAGGCAACAAGGCCACAAGGCCACAAGGCCACAAGGCCACAAGGCCACAAGGCCACAAGGCCACAAGAGAAAAAAGACCAATCGGTGCAGCGACCCCTCTTCTGCGCGTCCACGTCCTGGATATCTTCTATAGCTGATTCCGCATTTATATCCATGACATAATATGGAATATTTTGCTTATTCACGGCATTAGAAAGAAAACTATATGAAAATATGTGCAAATACATACAAATATATGCACGCTGACTCAATGGACTCCTTCCCGCCAAGTTGAGTGGTAATCAATCATCCGCGAGCTTACTACAGTAAACTACCCCATTTCCGTAAAAATAACGACGCCAGTGGTGGGGTGAGGGGTGAGATGGTGGGGGTGAGACGGTCCCAACGTCACCAATGTTGCGTTAGGCGAGGGGCACCCTCGTCTCTCGTCCATAGCTCCTCCGAACCTCGCCCTCCTCTCGTAGAATCTTTTAATACCCATCTTCTTCCCGTGTAACAACTTCCTCGCATTACGATTTGATATTGTATTACGGCATCGACGAGAGATACATACAGCTGAGATACGATCGAGTGAACTGAGCGTGAATTAGACGATCTTGGTGCGTTGAGTCTTGCTCCATCCGGTTTGGCTTTGTGACGCTTCTAACTGTCGGCTCCGTCTCAGATTACCGCAATAGTCATCAGAGACATCGGCATCAACACACGTCAATTACACATATACAGCATCTCCGGCGTCTTCGTCGCCCTCTAACCCAACATCACGAATTATCCCGCCAACACAATCCACCCCACCACCGCCAGAATGGTCAAGGCCGCTGACTCCCCCGCCTGGAAGGCGCTCGAAGAGCACCACTCCTCCGTCGGCAAGTCCTTCGTCCTGAAGCAGGAGTTTGAGAAGGATCCCAAGCGCTTCGACAAGTTCTCCTTCGCCTTCGACAACGCCGCCGACAAGTCGCAGATCCTCTTCGACTTCTCCAAGAACTTCCTCACCGATGACACCCTCAAGCTCTTCGTTGATGTCGCCAAGGCTGCCGGCGTCGAGAAGCTCCGTGATGAGATGTTCAAGGGCGAGAAGATCAACTTCACTGAGGGCCGCGCCGTGTACCACGCTGCGCTCCGCAATGTCGCTAATGATGTCATGGAGGTCGATGGCGTGAACGTCGCGCCCGAGGTGAGCAAGGTCTTGGACCACATGAAGGAGTTCAGCGAGCAGGTCCGCAGCGGAGAGTGGAAGGGTTTCACCGGCAAGAAGCTAACTACCATCGTCAACATTGGTATTGGTGGTTCTGACCTGTAAGTCTCCTCTGTGCGTGAAATGAGTTCTGGATACTGACTGGGATAGTGGCCCTGTTATGGTTACCGAGGCCCTGAAGTACTATGGTGATCGCGACATGAAGCTCCACTTTGTTTCCAACATTGATGGAACGCACATCGCTGAGGCTCTGAGGGATTCAGACCCAGAGACGACTCTTTTCCTGGTCGCTTCCAAGACCTTCACCACCGCCGAGACCACCACCAACGCCAACACCGCAAAGAACTGGTTCTTGAAAGAGGGTGGAAACCAGGAGGCTATTGCAAAGCACTTCGTTGCTCTGTCCACCAACGAGGAGGAGGTCACCAAGTTCGGCATTGATGCCAAGAACATGTTCGGTTTCGAGAGCTGGGTCGGTGGACGCTACAGTGTCTGGAGTGCCATTGGCCTCAGCGTGGCCCTTTACATTGGCTTCGACAACTTCCACGCCTTCCTTGCCGGTGCCCAGGCTATGGACAAGCACTTCCGCGAGGCGCCGATTGAGCAGAACATCCCCATGATCGGAGGTCTCCTCAGCGTCTACTACAGCGACTTCTACGGCGCTCAGACCCACCTGGTCTCTCCGTAAGTGTTTCGCCTTTCGTATGGCTAGTTCATTCTAACATTCCCAGCTTCGACCAATACCTCCACCGCTTCCCCGCCTACCTCCAACAACTCTCCATGGAGTCCAATGGCAAGTCCGTCGACCGCGACGGCAAGATGGTCTCCTACACCACTGGTCCCGTCCTCTTCGGCGAGCCCGCCACCAACGCCCAGCACTCCTTCTACCAGCTCCTCCACCAGGGCACCAAGCTCATCCCCACCGACTTCATCATCGCCGCCGAATCCCACAACCCCGTCGAGAACAACAAGCACCAGCTCATGCTTGCCTCCAACTTCTTTGCGCAGGCCGAGGCCCTCATGGTCGGCAAGACCGCCGAGCAGCTCAAGGCTGAGGGCACCCCCGAGAACCTTGTCCCCCACAAGACCTTCCTGGGCAACAGACCAACCACCTCGATTGTCGCGCAGAAGATCACCCCCGCGACGCTCGGTGCGCTGATCGTCTACTACGAGCACGTCACCTTCACCGAGGGCGCGGTGTGGAACATCAACTCGTTCGACCAGTGGGGTGTTGAGCTGGGCAAGTCTCTCGCGAAGAAGATTCTGACCGAGCTGGAGGAGAACAAGGAGGGCAAGCACGATAGCAGTACTGCTGGCTTGATTGCCGCGTTCAAGGCTAAGGCGGCGAAGGGATCAAAGATTTAAAACTAAGGGATCACGCACGACCTGCCGATCACAACGGTCACGACAGATAATAGGGTACAACTATATGACCCGCACCGAAAACGGGTTTAAGTAAAAGGAATGGCAATATCCGACTGGCACTTCAGCTCGAACACAGGGTAAATGTAAATTGCAGCATAGAAATGTGTCGATATCACTTGGTATTTATTTTAGATGCATTGGCAACGCATGGGGTGCCAAAATACCACGGCAGCAGTTTATACATGTGATTTATCCTCTACCAAATCTTGTGCGGCTTTGCTATAAATCCATAGAAGTTCATATGGTATCAAATCTAAAACCCTTCTTAATTGGAAAATAATATTTCCCACAATATGAGTCCCGTCGACAATTTGCGCTAGCCAAGCAACGTAGGCTCGGTGTGGCAGAAAACACAAACTACCAGGTATAAGACTCTTCCACAAGATTAACCTTAAATCCATCCCTAACACAGTGTATAACCTGCTTCGTGGCTTCATCCGCCATATTACCCGGACCGCACACCATCACGGTGGTCTGTTGACCTGTTTCCACATAGGACCTCATCACGCTCCTGATATTCATTCTCTCTGCCAGGATGGCTGCCGGTGTTGGCACGGTTACACCTGCGTCTTTCTGGATCTCTTCATGGACAGCACCCGTCTTCGGCTCCGTAGTGTTAGAGGAACCTGTGCACCAGAATGAGTACTCGATGCCGTCAACCTCGTCTTTCGGGAGGAGGAAGTTTCGCTTGACGTGTTCGATGAGGGCCATCTCTCTCGCAGACCAGGCAAGAATAAACCGTTTCGCTTTATTCATAATCCTTTGGCTCTTGTCTGTTCTATCACCACCGCGACGGTTCGCGCTCGAGTATTCTTGCACAAATCCAAGGATATTCGTAATACCAATGCCACCGACAATACAGAGGACAGTGTCGGCGAGGAAGAGTGGTTGGATAGTTGCTCTGTGACCTGCATAGGGACCCTCAGTATAGACAGAAGTTTCTAGGCTGGACCGAGAAGATGAGGATAATAGCCGGCTCTGGAGAGTGGAAGTCATGCCGGAATGCGCACGGATGAGGAATCGAATATATGCCTTGCCCTGGGCCTGATTTTGTGGCAGTGATGTTGTCGAGCTAGGCTGTGACTCTAACATTACCACGCCCTGGCCTCCCTTCTCGTCTCCTTCTACGGCGCTGTCAGAGCTAGTAAGGTGAGCGGGAATTGAGGCCGAAGGCGAGTTGGCGGTGGGTGATGACTGTCCCCTCCAACCCGCAATACTGAACGGATGGCTTTCCCAGAACTTACCCAGTCCAGCCAGGTAAAGAAAGCTATGCTGTCCGGGGCCGAAGTCCCAAGCCGCACGTGGGAAAACAGTGACTTGCATGATATCACAGCCCGGAATTGCTTCAATAGTAGCCGCCGAGCCACTCAGATGGTTGTAATATGCCACACGAGCAAGTCTAGCAAGTCGATCGAAAGCCCAGAAAGCGAAGGCGATATAAAGCCATGTTTGGTAGCCAAAGACGTATCCAAAGTGAGGGATAAGATGATACCAGCATCCGACCAGGGCTATAATGACAAAGATGATGTGAGTTACTAGGAAAAGCTCGTAGTATCGAATGCGGATTGGCAGAATTGCAAGGCCAGCTGCGAGACAAAGCGCTATCGTTGCGATAATCCCCCACCACTGAAAGGCGTTAGAATATTTGCAAGTCATACACACTGCAGGGAATGGGACAACATACATAGAAAGGCATCGCTGCTTGGACAGCGTACTCCGCCGCTCCACCGTATCCCGGCTCGAAATACGCCAGCGTATACGCAATCGAGTGTACAACAGCCTGCAGTGCAGCCATTCTTGCCGTCCAGCGATGTAAGGTCAAGAAAGCCGTCTGACTCCATCCGGTCAACGCAATTAAAATATTATTCCGACTCGCAAACAAAATGGATATACACATATTGACGAGACTCAGAGTGCCCGTGCGGTTCCCAACATACTCACAGAGTTCGAATTGACCGGATTTGAACCAGGTATTTGGCTGGGAGGTGCGGAAAGAAACGGATGAGAGGACTATGTTTATAATGACGAAGATGGTGATGAATATACTGAGGGTACGGCTTGGTACGTAGCCTACGTTACCCGGAAGAGGTTCCAGTCGCCGTGACCCGAATAGAGCCGGAAGGAATATGTGATGTTGGAGCTTCGTCCACAGGGTTGATGCGTTTAGCTTTGTGTGGAATCCAAGGAAGGCGCTTGTTGTCTGCGCTAGAATGCCACCGCCGACGCAGATTCCAAGAACAAATAGTAAGAGTATCACCCTAAAAGTAGCAATATATAAGCTTCGCGTTCTGGCAACCATAGACTAATAAACACAGAGAGGAAAGAACGTACGAGTATCTCGTGTGCATATATTCCTGCCTTGTGAATTCCTTCAGAGTGCCGAATATGGAGCTATAGATATTCTTATTGACCAAGCTGGTGGAATTGAGCCACATTGCATCCTCTGCGAGCTCGATTGTTGGAGCCCTGACTGGCAAACTGTCCTGGAATGTCGGCTTTGAGGCACCCCCAACTGCCTGAACACTAAAGCATTCGGCCTGTTTGTCGGCGCTATACCCATCCGCATTACAGTTCTGTTGGATGCAGTATGCCATCGTTTGGAGCCACGGAGTATTCGCCGCGTAGCACTCTTCGCTTGTCATTGGCATCATGTCCATGTCCATATCCATATCCATCGACATGTCCATATCCATATCATGTTCTGGGAACGTGGTGCAATTGAGATAGAGGGCGGAGAGAGAGTCGTGGCATGTCTGACAGCAGAGGTCTTGATACAAGGAAAGGCCGAAGCCCATGATACCACTTTCTGCTGTGTGTCCATTCTTGATGATGCCGAACAGAGAAAGGATAGCGAAGAAGGTGGTGGAACGCATGGCGGGCGTGTTGGTCTGTAGATCGACTGGCAAATAGGAGGCAAAGTCTGCGAATGTGTTCAAGTGCTTCCAGAGCGGCTGCTCACACCGTTCTAACTTACGATATATACATGAGAGTTCCAGCTCCTTGTCGGCATTTATATACACAGGTTATCTTTGGCGCGAGTTGACACTTCACCAGGTTCGTGGATGTTGGGAAAGGCCATACTTATTCCTCCCATGGTGTGCCAAATGTTGGCACAAGTACCACAAGTAACGGAATCCGGCACAGTTTTCTACTGTCAGAATTAATACCCAAGACTAATATTGTATTTGAAAGATATTGTATGGGGTATAGACGTATTGAGCAAGTTTTACAGGAGTGTAGAGCTTCAACTGTGCCTTTATAGTGACTGCCGCTGTCAGGAGGCTGTTCATTGGATGAAGGCCACAATCAACCGCAATCATCCATAATTATCCATGAATCGAGGGGTCCTAGGGCTGGAAACTTGTAGATCATAGGGCCAACCATTTACGGGCTTTAATTTAATCGGTTGCTTGTTTAATATACCATAATATGGCTATTGTAGTATTTTGCACCACACGGCGCAATTAATTTTAATCCGCCGACATCATGCGCCTAGCGGGTAGCCACGAGGGATGGCGCATGTGTTCAGCCCTTCCAATCCAACGTCTACCGGGCCGTATTCATTGATTTACTGTAATAACCCCAGTAACGTTTGACTGAACAGGGATCCCCCAGTTCGATAAAGAATAGCGTGCTGGCGATCCATCCCCATCGACGCTTTCACCTGAACACGCAGTGTTGCTGCAGCGATATTTTAGCTGGTGATGATGGTGTAAAAAGGGAAAAATTCACACGCATATATGATGTAAGATCTAGCGCTATATGTATTTATGGGACTACTGACGGATATGTTGGAACTATCACAGATTGTGTAGCATGAAGGTTAATTATTAATAATAAGAAATATCTGAAATCAAGATATATGCGTGGACAATCCGCGAAAGAAAGCAAAACTAATGAGAACGCCTAAAATGTCTAACGGGCTGGCCTCTTAGTTTATATATAAATTGGCCTGTTTTATACATGTTCTTAAGGGCAATATAGTTTTGAAGTACGAATTATTCAACGGGCAGGTACTACATAGTTGTGGCACAAATTTCTGTTTCTTATTGCCTACTTGATTTTTCGTCCGTTCTCCCCATGTTAGACAACGAACTAGTTCCGACGATTTATATAGCAAATATCATATCTTTCGGGGAAAGCACTAGGTAATCAATTACTGTAGAGCTACTTTATCGCGCGAATCGTGTGAATTGCATATTATTTGAAGGGTATCTTAGATGCGCCACATTGATCAAAGCATCAACGAAAATACAATAGTAGATGGCAATACCGATAATTACGGGACCATTTTATTCATCCATCAATATCGTGTGAATTATCGTGTGAATGCCTCGCCTCGAATCCCATATAGGTGCTGCGTCTATGCAAAGGTTGCACAATCATACACCTCACCCGCTTCCAACGCCCGTTTGTACGCTGGCCGGTTTTGCACCGTGTTGTACCACTTGGATAGCTTCGGATAATTCTCCAATTTAATGTAGCCTCTCTGAACCGCCATGTCCATGGCAAAGATTGTGTTAAAATCCGCCAAGCCAATATTCTTGCCGGATAACCACGGTTTCTCCTCAGACAGCGCGTCCTCCATAATTTGATAGATGACAGACAGATCCTTCATAAAGTGCAAACGAATAGGCAACACCATAAGTAGGGTAAGGTAGCGCATTGGAAAGAACAGCATTGTTGGGATGACCTCAAACGTGAGGATGTGGTCGACTTTCGTGATCAGAGACCCATGCGCAAACTCTTGAAAAAAGGTGTCTCGCCTCTTGTCCTCCTCCGACTCTGGGACCCAGACTCCGTCGGTATAATGGTCAGAAAAGAACTGGAGGATGAGCCGCGTCTCGGTGAGGACATTGGGCATGATCTGATACGTGACTTCTGCTTCTCCGCCAACGTGTTCCAGCGTCACAGTGGGGGATTTTCCAAGCGGGAAGTGAGACTTGAGCACTTTGTACGTGTCGGCGCCTCGACGGGAAAGATTGACAACTTTGTATTTAATGCCAGTATCTGCAAGCTCCTCCAACGGCCATAGGGCCGAGATTGCTTTGGACGAGGACATGTTGTACACCGTCGGGATAGTCTTTTGTTGCTTGGTTCCGCTCATTGTGACTGTAGCTCAGGAATCGATTTTTAGAGGTATTGGTTTTAGTAGAGGAGACCAAAGTTTAGATATCTTTGCACTTCACAGTATATGTTGCAGAGATTAAAGGATTGACGTGTGCTTATGTTGTGTTCTTGTATGTTGAGCTTCCACTTAGTGCTGACCACCAAGGTGTCCACCGACAATCGTGAATTTCTTAAAACGGTAAAGCGTCTGCCAAGACCTGCAGGGGTCCCCCGCGCGCCCTTCCTATCACTTGGAGTGCAAACTTTGAATGCTTCAGAGACGGCATAACGAACAACAATACACCTTTATGAGTATAAGTCGGGGAAAATTATGGGATCAAAGACACCAGAAGAGCACCGTCGGGGCCCAAATGGTATGAATTATGAAATTTTGCTTTCCGTTGCGAGTTATTCTAACAACCCGAGTAGAGTCCTCGGCAGGTGCTACGATTGCAGCTGTCAATCCTCCCAAGCCAGCCGCAGCAAGCGGGCTGGTTCATGGCGGACTTGAAGGGGAAGATGAAGATGGAGACGACGACGACGAGAAGACTGGAACCGCCCTAAAGACTGATGGTCAGCACGACACTAGTAAGCCTGCCTCATATTAATGCACGTGAGAAGTTAACCCTCGAAGGTGGGAAGAAAAAAAGGAAGAGAACCAAGAAGAAGAAGAGCAAGGCACTACATGACCAGCAGACGACTCCTCCAAGAGTTGCACTCGCCGACCTATTTGCCGATAAGCGATATCCAGAGGGCGACATTGTCGAATATGCAGCTCGTAATGACAATCTCCAGCGGACCACCGCCGAAGAAATCCGTCACCTATCCGTTGTGAAAGACATGGACGATGAGTTCCTGACAGACTATCGCAAAGCCGCTGAGATCCATCGCCAGGTCCGCCAGTACGTGCAGACGATCGCCAAGCCCGGTGTTTCCATGAGCAAGCTCGTCGAAGAGATCGAGGAGGGCGTTCGGGCACTGACTGGCCACCAGGGACTCGAGCCCGGTGATTCTCTTAAGGCCGGGTTGGGATTTCCGATCGGACTCTGCTTGAACAACGTAGCTGCTCACTGGACCGCCAATCCAGGGGCCAAAGAGGTCATTCTCCAATATGACGATGTTCTGAAAGTGGATTTCGGAGTTCATGTCAATGGAAGGATTGTTGATAGTGCCTTCACTGTGGCTGCCAACCCCGTGTATGATAACCTCCTTGCAGCGGTCAAGGCAACCACGAATGCTGGGCTCAAGGTAAGCTACCTGTATGTTTATTACTTGCTAAGCTAATAATCTCCCAGGAAGCAGGCATCGACGCCCGAATGAACCATATGAGCGAGGTAATGCAAGAAGTGATGCAAAGCTACGAGATCGAGCTCAACGGCAAGACCCTCCCCATCAAACCCGTCCGCGGCATCACCGGCCACAACATCCTGCGCTACCATATCCACGGCGACAAACAAGTCCCCTTCGTCAAGACGCGAACCAACCAGCGCATGGAAGAAGGCGACATCTTCGCTATTGAAACATTTGGCAGCACTGGTCGAGGATCCACCAGGGAGGACGTTGGCGTTTACGGCTACGGCCGCAACGAGCACGCCAGCGCCGCTGGTTTACACCATGCCTCCGCCCGGTCGCTGCTCAAGACGATTGACGAGAACTTTGGGACTATTGTGTTCTCGCGCCGCTCGCTTGAACGGGCTGGGGCGAAGAATTACCATCTTGGTATGAGAACGCTTATCTCACACGGTATTGTTGACTCGTATGCGCCACTGGTCGATATTGCCGGGTCTTATGTCGCACAGTTTGAGCACGTGAGTATTGATTGCCCTGGAAATTGAGAACTGTAACTATGCTGACACAGTCTTCGAAATAGACTGTCCTCCTTCGACCTAATTGCAAGGAGATCGTTTCCCGCGGGGATGATTACTAGGGGGTATTAGCAGTCGGGGGTCAAATTGACTACGGAGATGGTGGCTGAGATTTTAATTCTACGGAGCTCCTGCTTTCAACAGCGAGGACGACACTCCATTCAGGTGTTTCAACACGTCCTGTTCATAGTACAACTTATATCGAGCCCTTATACGGTGGCGATCACACTCTTTTTGGACCACATAAATATCATGATTTGAACATCACCTTTTATTATCTCGCGATAATGCCATGTGAATGTCCATTTTATCATTCGGCTGATGCTGAAAATATAACCTACTACGTGCCTCCATATCAAAACCACGGGCGGGGCTGAGAGAATGATCTCCGACAACCCAGTCCGTAGCGCCCACGTAGATGCGAGGTATATAATGACATGATGCCGCTTTGTAAACACAGCCACACTATTTCTCGAAGAACTCGCGACGAACAACAAGACTAATAGTACCCGGGTCCGTGGACATGGTGTAGAGAGCCCAAGCCGCCGCAGCTTCCGCAGTTTGCACTCCTGGGGATATCACGGATGCTAAAAGCGGGGAAGATACGGAACAAATCGTTGCGGGTCTCAAGTCTGCACTGCCGTGATGATAGATAAGCACGAGTTTCTCATCTTGCGTGTACATAGCGGTGATCGTGGAGAATCCTCGACAAGTATATACCCAGCCATATAGGACGTGGATAGAGGCGCCGTTATGTATGCCGAATTGGCGATACGACTACATAGCCGTTATGGTCCAGACTGAGACGCCACGACTGCAGTTGGCAGTTGTTTTCGACCTGGTGGATGGAATAGCTATACTGGTGGCGCCGGCTCCCACATCCGACACTCAGCCATGTATGCTTGCTTTTCACCCATCTCCCAGGAGGCCGTAGCAAGACCGAGCATATCCAGGCTCGAAGCTACGCTTCTTCAGCTAGCAACAGCTTGTTACCAGACAATAACGGCCCGTAACAACACACGACTTAATCTTCCTCAGCCTTTCCCAGCACCCGCTCAGCAATAGCTTCCACGTGCTCCTCATCCGTCCCACAGCACCCGCCCACCACCACCACGTTTGGTAGAAGCTCCATCACCTCCTTATAACTGTCTGCCAAGCTCTCCACATCCCCCCTCTCAAGAACCGTGCTATTGTCCAACTCCCTGTGACTCATCTCGCTTGCATTCGCACGGATCAGCCCTATCCGCGCTCGTTGCTCGGGAGCCATCGTGCGGAGGACGGGGAGGAAGTGACTCGGATGTGCGCAGTTGATCCCAAAGTATGAGGCGTATCCGTCTGTCGCGCCGTCGACGTGTGATAGGGCAATACCGAATGCGCGGCCGCCGAGGAGTGTGCCGTCCGTCTCGAGGGAGAAGGAGACGGTGATGGGTAGGCCCGCGTCGCGGGCGAGTTCGATGATGGCGATTGCCTCGGTGGGCGAAGATGTCGTCATCAGTGCGAGCATGTCTACGCCCGCGGCAGCGAGCGCAGAGATCTGAGACCTTGCTGTCGCAGGGCCGTTCAGGGATGGGGTATCATGGGTTGATTTGTATGCATCGGCGAGGGACCCAAGCGAACCACTGATGACGATGGGGGTATCCTCGGTTTCGTACTCGTCGCGGAGCGAGGCGAGAAGCTCCACGGACTCGCGGCTGGCATTGATGACTTTATCCGCGGGGTCGGCGTAGTTCAGACGTCTAGCCCAGGGCTCCGAGAGGCGCCATGTGGGGGTCTGCAAGATGAGGCCGGTACGGTGACGGTGGGCAAGGTGGATGTAGGGGGTATAGCAATCGCGCAGGGTCTGGGTGCCTTCGGGGGTGTCGAGCAGGGTGAAGGCGGCGAAGTGGGGGAGGGACACGCCCTTGCGGAAGATGAGGTCCGTTTCAAGACCACCCTCGGCGAGGAAGGGTTTGCGGTTAGGTTCGAGGTGGGGGAGCTGGTTTCTGTATTTGGGGGCCATGGCTGTTGGCATGAAGCTTATTTTTGAGTTTGGTAATGAGGTTGTATACGGTGTAGGAAACAGGCAAGCAGGTCGGAGCTTGTTGTATAAGCTGTTTTGAGTTATAAGTTATGAGTGTGAGTTAAGAGTTATGAAAGTAAGTAATTAAACTTCAATCCCTTATCGTTTTGAGTCAGGTGGTTTCGTTGTATAGGGTAGGGTGGTAGGGTGGTGGTAGGGTAGTAGGGTAGGTGGATCGTAGCTGCCATGCCACGACTCCGCACATCGGAGGCATATTTATCCGGGCAGTTAGCTATATTTATGTCAGCGATGTGTGGAATGTGTGGACAGTGCTAGTCTGAAATAGGCAATTTTAGAAAAATTAGGGGTTGACAGCTGTGACAGCGTCGCACGTCCTAATTAGGAAAGAAGGAGGGGGGCGGAGTCCAACGTCAGCCGTCAGCGAACCAACGGATTTTTCACTTCTTGGCTGCTTGGCTCCAGCCTTGGCCGCTTGGCTGTTCGCAAAACTCCACGCTGAATCAAATGGTGTGTCAGCGTGTCAGCGTGTCATCGTGCCAGCGTGCCATAGAGGACTTCAGAAGTGATGCATATAATATGCCAATATGATATGTGAGTTGAACGGCCAAGAGGCGAGAAAGGATAATTATGGTATAACTAGTGCCCAACCACTTCTCCGCTGAGATCGATCTCACGGATTCAGGGCCATGTAACCTCAGAGTACCCCGTACGAGCACAGCCCAATATGGAACGGGCCGGATGCTTCGGAAAGCCGAGGCTGTCGTGGCTTTTGTGGCTGCTGTGCCATCGCCGCCAGGCACTTCTCTTCCCATGTTTTGGCAAGGGTTTCACCGTCTAGCCGCCTATTCTGCTGGGTCCACTCAGTATTGAATCCACTGAATACCATCATGAGCAGAGTATGGGCCTGGTATGCTGGTTATTACAAGGGTGCATGTTTGGGCTGTGGAGTGGGGATGGAATTTCTCGGTGAGAGATGATGCTCGCTGGCCTTACACGGCCAACCTGTGCTACACAATCCTCACCGAACCCGATTACCATCTCCGTCAACAAACGTGACCATGACCGAATACCAGTTACTGTGAAGAGTAAGTTAGTTATTTCCTCAAGAGCACATTTCCTTTCCATCTTCTTCGTCGCCTAGCGTCGCTTTGATGCATACCTCGTATTCCATGCGCTATGACAGGCATCCCCATTGGATTCGCTGTCCCCTGCCGCCCAGCTTCGCCCAGCTTCACCCCCGCCATGGCTTACTGGGCGCCCAGCCCTTTCAGGCTAAGAGGCATAGGATCACCTTTTCCGGAGCTGGATCCTCACATGCCTCACTGCGTCTAATTTGACCACCTTGCGCGGCTACATATTATGTCTATTCGAAGTGCTGCGGGTGCATAGTATGTATATAGAGGCTGGACTGAACCGCACTCACCCATGTCGCGCGCCTAGCTCCAAGCAGTCTGACAAAGAAGCCGCCACGATCAGCACCGCTGCACTCCTTGCAAAGTGCTGTGCGCTGTTGAGGACTCCCCATTAATGACGACGATGTGGAAATCGCCGCTCGGCCATATCGACCCCATCACCGTCACCACCGCCGCTGCTCTCCTATGCAGCATCTTCACACAGCGCCTGGCATCGAGGCAATCCGAGCTATGGTCTGAGACGCTTGGCTGGGTATTATTGCCGATAGTGCACAGGATTGTTGGTCGACGACGACAGCAAGATGACAGCAAGACCTGGGGAGATGCGCCTTTGGGCAATCCCGAACCCCAGCCCGCGACTGCTGCATCGCTATGGCTTGTGGCGCTGAGCATTGCCATGTTTTGTATTTTTAGAGCAGAGGGTTTCATGGTTGCATTCTTTGTAAGATGACCCACGTGGTAAACACATGTTATCAAAGCTAACATTACAAGCCCATATTAACTCCATTGCTTTTGGCAGCACAGAGATATCTTCGGTCTGATGTTCGCAGTCCCGTTGACTCGCGCTTCTTCTCTCCATTTGTGAACACGGTATGGGGCACGGCCGTTGCTGCGTTGTTTGTCATTCTCACCATGTTGGATTGGGATTTCCGTTGGTATACGTTATTGATTATTCCAGCTGCTTCACTGTTGGTTCTCTTCGATATTTTAACGTCCGGGAATCTCAAGGGCTCAAGGTTTATCAGGCCTTTTGATCTCGAAAGCGCCATCGTTCCTCTTGCAGTCCGTGTTGTCATCTTACTAGCCGTTCTACTTGGCGTGGAGAAGGTGGCGTTTGATTTTGCAACTAATGATCCTCTAATGACTTTAATTTTGGGCTTGGCCAAAGCCTTAACTTGGCATTTTATTATACAGACGGTAGGTGAAATCCTTAGTTTGAGGTTGGCATAATACTTACGGGTCTAGGCTCAAAATTCGTCCTGGCGCACAGTCACTACGACTGCAACTTTTAGCATCATCTCTACCCTGGACCCTTTCGTACAAACCTTGGATGCCCAAGCTTTATCACACGTCATTGCATCTTTTCTTTCCCTTGGCCAGGTCATCCACATCCTTCCTAGGCAGGCGGCAGCCAAGTCGGCGCTCTGGATCTTCGCTCTTGCCTCGCTCGTCCCTTTCATCGCAAATATCACCGCCATCCGAACGGCACAATCGACACTAGTGTACTCTCAAGAGCATCCCATCGCAGCCTTGATCCACAATGCCAAGGCAGACTTTGATAGCTTGGTTGAACGCCAATCCAGAAGCTACACAGCTGCCCATGACGAATATCGACGTCGATATTCTGTAAATCCACCACCTGGTTTCAAGGCATGGCATGAATATGCAACGCTGCACCAATCGCCTATTATCGATGACTTTGACCAGCTTCACAAGAGCATCTCTCCACTCTGGAAGCTAAGCGGCAAAGACATTCAGGAAATCATGGGTCGTGTGTACGACACATCTAACAGCGACGTGTGGCTCTGTACCTTCACAAGTGACCAGGCTCAAACGAACTGCACTCATCCTTATCGAACCGCCGACAGAAACATTCAAAATTACCTAAACGGGCTCTTCGACAACTTGCGAGGCGTTCTTCCCGATGTCAAGTTTCTCATTAATCATCTTGACGAGCCGAGGGTCATAATACCTCCATCTCCAAGGGGGGGCTTCCATGTCGGGCTCAACAGCACCATCCCGGCTTCGAAAGAATTCAGCTTTGCCGACATGGGTGGCCAACCCGTCTGGGATAAGCTCACACAATTCTGCCCCACGCAAAAAAACACACGTCGCGCCGAGCCCAACCATCCCGTTCGAACCTACGGCATCCCCTTCGTCACCAATCTCCCAGCAACCATGGATCTCTGCTCTCATCCAGAGTACCGCGACCTAAATGGCCTCTCCCTCAGCCCTACCTCCTTCCGCCTACTCGAAGGCCTCATCCCTGTCCTCTCGTGTGGGTCACCGTCCACCATGGGCGATTTCGTCTATCCCCCCGCTGCATACATTGAGCCGGGCTTCCGCTACGATGAATCAGGGGATGTTGAATGGGAGGCGAAGCGGAACAATCTCTACTGGGCTGGGTCGACGACAGGAGGTTATGCTAAGGATGATAAGTGGCGGTTCTACCACCGACAGCGGTTCGTGATGCTGGCACAGAACCTGGAAGAACGGGCGCACTACTACTTGAGTGAAGTCGGGGGCGTGGTGAGTCGTGTGAAGAGCATGTTTCTTAATAGCCGGCTATACGATGTTGGTTTCTCAAGGATACTCCAGTGTGAGGGGGATAGCTGCAGAGACCAAAGCGCGTTCTTTCCTGCCAAACCATGGTCGAATAAGGATCGGCCTCTGCGTTCAAAGCTGGTATTTGATCTCGACGGCAATGGGATTAGCGGGCGCTATTACAAGCTTCTCGCGTCCAAGTCTGTACCTCTGAAACAGACATTGCTACGGGAATGGCACGATGAGCGGCTGGTGCCGTGGGTGCATTATATTCCCATCAGCCAGGGGATGGAAGAGGTTCCCGAGATTGTCTCGTATTTGACAGGGACAGAGGTTGGGGAGGGGTTGGCTAGAGAGGTGGCTGAAGGGGGGAGGAAGTGGTTTGGTAAGGCGTTGAGGGAGGTGGATAGGGGGGTTTATATGTATAGGTTATTTTTGGAGCTGGCGAGATTGCAAGATCCGGAGAGGGAAAGGTGGTAGGGTGGTGCCCGGTTGTCTTGATGATATCTTCGTTCTTGATGAGGACGGTCCTCCAGGTGGTGTATATTTACAATTTAAAGCCTCTCCGCAGGTGTTACATAGTATAAAAATCTATAAAAGAATATATAACAATGTAGAGGTTTCATAGGTTGTCGTTCGTAGAAATAAACATTGGTTGATGATGATCTCCCCACCAAATAGTCAGTCAGCCTTGCCAACCCCCACCAGACCCTCACCTCAGCCTCGCAATTGAGCATAACGCGACATCCCTCATTAAGCACCAGAATTACCACCACCATAACGCCAAACAGAACCTCACGATACCACGATACACGTACAAATCGCTCGAACCTATACCGCCTCCGAAGCACCTCATAGAACCCAACCAACGACTCGCGACGCTCACGCCCACGCTGTCAACGAACGGGGTTATTCTGAACCACGCGCGCTCGAACGCGCCCCGCAACTCCCCTCACTCCACATACAGACACGCATACCTACATCATGGCGCTCCCCCTTCCGGCAGGCCTCACACCAGCTGAAACAGCCTTTCTCTGCGAAAACGAACCCATAACCGTGATTCCACGACAGCGAATGCAATCCATTGAACTCCTCTCTGTATGCCCCCTCATCCCAAATACCCCTAGAAAGAAGCAATCGCTAACAATATTAGGGTCCGACACCGCAACTGAATCCTCCCCGCCCCACAACACTTCCCCTCTGGCTTGCAATGTTACTACATCGGCAGAACCGCGCGACGTTAGTGCCGCCGTCGTGGCTGACTGCCGCGGGGCTGGAGGCGATATTAGCGGCTGAGCTGGCTAGTGAGGAGTTCTGTGATATGCTCCCTTTTCACTGGGTTGAGATTGCGCAGGCGCTTGTGAGCGG
>JPJU01002727.1:0-61394 GCA_000750735.1 Pseudogymnoascus sp. VKM F-4246
TACGAGTTGATGAATTTGGTGGGAGTCCCGTGGCGACTTCGTAGACTACAGCACCGAACGCCCAGATATCAACTTCGGCCCCGTAACTTAGAGTCGAAGCGTCGGAAGCGGTGGTGGTGCTGAAGAGTTCGGGAGCCATCCAATGCGGTGTTCCTATAAACGTTGATCGCTTGTCTGTGGTGGCTGAGAGGGTACCTGCGACGCCGAAATCGCAGAGTTGCACGGAACCGGCGGTGGTGAGGAGGATGTTTGCGCCTGGTTGGGGAGTGTTAGGATGGCGTGGAAAATGGTTGGGGAGAGGTGGGGAAGGAGCGATGGAAGGAGCGATGGAAGGAGCGATGGAAGGAGCGATGGAAGGAGCGATGGAAGGAGCAAGGGAGTGAATGAGCAAATATAGAAGGAGCCATGGGAGACGAGCAGGAGGAAGGAGCGACGGAGAAAGAGCTGGAAAGATCAAATATTGAAGGAGCGATGGGGTAAAGAGCAGACGGAAGGAGTGACCGAAATAATGAAAGAGGGAAAAAGCGATGGAGGGGTTGATATATAGGAACAAATATAGAAGGAGCGATGGGAGAGAAGTTCTCAGGCGTTGACGACTCACATTTAACATCTCTATGAATAATCCCGGCTCGATGAACCCACCCAAGTGCTTCGGCCACTTCGCGAAGAATTGGTATGATGTATTTCTCTTCCAGGCCGCCAGGCTTTGGTCTCATCTGCCACCCAGTCAGTCATGGCACAAACATCTACAGCAGCAACACAGCCAAGGGTACATACCAGCGTCGCAACACTTCCTCCTCCGCAATGCTCCGTCACCATCCACATCGTCTGTCCTACTGGCAATGCATCGATGATGTGATTGATGTTCTTTGCCTTACCCTCACTCAATACCTTCAGTGCGGTAATCTCTTTCAGAAACTCGCTATAGGTATCCGCCAGCCGCGGATTGGCGGTATCACTCTCATCGATATCGATTATCTTAACCGCCACAACCTCCCGCGTCCGCGTATCCTCTCTGTTACGAAGCGTTAATTCCAAAATTCACTACATACAGAACTGCACCCAGCCAGACAGCACTCACCCCTTATAAACCCGCCCATAACTCCCCTTCCCAATAAGCTCCACCAACACATACGGCGGCGCCTCCTCACCCTTCCTCGCAGCACGCTCACTCACACTCCTCTGCGCCCTCTCCGCATCCTCCACAGCCCTGGCTCTAACGGCGCTCAGCCCGACGGGGCCCATGTGGAGCCGATCCATCAGCCACACCCGCGTGGCTTCTCGCCACTAAATTCTTCAGGTTGGCGGGGGAGGAGGTGCGGGCGCTCCACCGGCTACTATCACAGGCTAAATTATACTTGTGCTTTGAGGTGCTTTAGACATTGTGCATTTGGAGATTGATGCGGGGAAAACTGGTGGAGAGAGAGAAACATGGTTGGCAGGACGGAGGGAGGTACAGATTGGGTTGTTTTGAGGTCTGTGCGTTGTGTGTGGTTGTAGTGTTTTAGGGGTTGATGTGTGGCGGCGCTTTAAGGTCTGGCCTTCATGCATGGGTGAGATCAGTGCGTCAGAGGATTATTACATGTTTCGCGAGGATCTCGACGAGATGGTGGTAATGCGGATTGTTGTGGGGATTTTGGATTTATTCGCATGATCTCCTACTTGTTATTTCTATATCATGACGATGACGGACGTATTGAAGCTGCCTGGGGGAGTTTGAGACGCGGCACTGCAGGTAGGGCTTAGGCGGCCGGCAGAGACCGGGGGCTACAGGACTGCCGGACCGCGCTCTTTATAAGGCATCACATTGCTAATTACAGCTTTCTCATTTGTCCTGAGATTCATCTTATCGAGCGACGTCAATGCAGGAATACCAATACTCAACAAAATATGCGCTTCCTCCGAGTGGCCAGAATCCGCAAATCGACAGAAACCGAGGCCCATCGCAAATCCACTCTAAATCCACCTTATTTAAGGACAACCTCTGTCAAACCTGGAAGTCTAGTGTTGAAGGTTACGCAAAAAAGGGATCTCCCCTGGCATACCACCCCATTCACATGAGATTGCGGGGAAGAAATCTTGCGAATACGCATTGCGAGTACGCATAGCGAGTACGAGGGTGCCAGTGCGCGGGTACGTGGTCAGGATCTGGGGGTTTTGACGTCGCTCACAATGATCGACACGGAGCCCAATGCTATACGCGGAGAATAAGGGGATACGCGTACCGAACCGCCAATGGCAGACCCCGCAAACTGCAACTTCCATCAATCCATGATTACCACGACGACATCTCGTGGAGAAGCTGCTGTGCATTAGTTATGTCTGGCGTTCCATTGGCTGTGGAGTTGCATGGTGGTGGTCGGAGCGAAACAAAACAACGATCTGCTGAATCGACGGGATCACTTATGCCGGGAGTATATTGCTGTGCTTGCCTCAAGCAAGCTAGTTGCTCCGGTAGCTAAGGTAAGGGGGATGTAGCGGTCGGGAGTGCGTCTTGGAAGTTTACTTAGTATATAAATGCGTTGTCCTGCGCTTCCTTCCACGAGGGAGCCACCACCCGTGATTTTCTTCAGCCAACCTTTCAATCGCAGTCAACTGAAATTAGTTCAACATGAAGCTCGCTATCCTTTCTACCTCGCTGGCTGTAGGCGTCGCCTATGGACAAGGCTCGAACCGCCAATGGGCTCCTGCTGGACCAGATGATTGTACGTTGATAGACAGATATCCGGTGGTCCGTTTCATGAAATGCTAACTTTCTGCAGTCCGTGGACCTTGTCCCATGATGAACACCTTGGCCAACCATGGATTCCTCCCTCACGACGGCAGGAACATCACCAAGGCAAACGCGGTTCATGCTTTGTCTGCTGGACTCAACTTTGACCCTGCTCTTGCGAGCTTGATGTGGGACCAAGCTATCATTGCTAACCCGGAGCCCAATGCTACATACTTCACCCTGTGAGAATGATCCGAGATATTCAACTCTGGTTGATACTAATTATATCTACAGCGACAACCTCAACCGACACAACGTGTTGGAGCACGATGCGAGCATGAGGTTAGTTCTCACCCTATTTTACGATTGTGGCACCCCCGTCTTATCTCCAGAATGCTAACACCCAACCACCAGCCGCGTGGACGACTTCTTTGGAAACAACCACGCCTTCGACCAGGAAACCTTTGACGAGACAAGAGTCTTCTGGACCGGCCCCGTCCTCGACGCCAACATGTTGGCCAACGGCAAGCTGGCTCGCCAGCTCGCCTCCAAGTCAAAGAACCCCGAGTACACCTTTACCGCGTCGACTGAGCAATTCAGTCTCGGTGAGGTCGGCGCCCCCATCATCGTCTTTGGTGATCTCGAATCTGCTACTGTCGAGAAGAACCTGATTGATTACTTCTTCCGTAAGTTTGGAAAATCCTTGATAATCATTGCCTCGCCGTTTCCGGATCTGTACTAATACTAGTTGATAGAGAACGAACGTCTTCCAGTCAAGCTCGGATGGACTAAGAAGGAGGACCCCGTGACTCTTGAGGATATTACGAGGATTACGGGTATTGTTGGTGAGGCTACTAGCCTCATCACCACGCCCGCGGAAGCCCCGGCAGCTAGACGCCGCAACCTGCACGCTGGGTTGTAAATATTGTAACGGGAAGATCTTCCGACTAAAGGAGCAACTTGATACTTCTACTTTCTTGAGAATGGACATGAGAATCTGAGCTCTTGCGTAGTTTAGGTTGTCTTTGCTGCTATATAAGTTATCATATACAATCTTTTGTTGAATATGGGGTGATAGTGGCGAAACGAATAACGATAAATGCAACATCTACGATTAAATTCGTTCAAAATTTACAACAAAGATTTGTCTATTCATTCATTTATGCTAAACTATCGGCCCTTTTTGAGAGGACTATGCAATACCACGGACCGCTCGGACTATGCGTGCGCAACCTTAAATCCGCCCGGCATCAAATTGGTATAAATCATCAGCGGATCATACTTGGCCCTAATCCGCTGAAGTCTCTTCAAATTCTCAGCCGGATACCCCTGGAACACAGGCTGATCCGCATCCGCATCATTTAGATAGACGTAGGGGGACGTGGCACTGATCGCCTCCAGTTGCGCTGTAATGTTCGCATTGACAGCCTGGATAAAATTATCAACCTTCTCATCGTCGACACTATCACCCCATGTGAAAGCCTCCTCAACCCAGAAAACTGGCTCCTCCGCCACGCCTTGTGGGCATCCTGTTCCTGAGTTCGATGCCTCGAGAAACGACGTCGTGATGGAGTTCCACGCAAGGCCGACAAAGAAGTCTGCCGAGTCAGCAAGACCCTCAGCTTTAACTGCATCGAAAAACGTGTCGTGCACAATGTCCATCGCTTCTCGCGTGGCGACTGTAGATACGACGTGGAAACGTTGACGTAGACCATGAGACTCGCCACCCTCCTGAAAGGCTGGCATCACAGCTTTGGCAAACGTTCCCATTGTCAATGTAGTCAACGATGTCATGTTGGAGGCGGGCAAAAGGCCACCCTGAAAATCGCTCAAAATATTTGGCGTGCTAGTGCTCACACCGTTGTAAAATAGAGTGGCGTCGTATCGGATATCTTCAAAGCCTGTGCCAAATCGTGCCACGGGAATGATAGCGGCCTTGGGGTCGGAAGAGCCATTTATAACGTAATTGAGAACGCTATCGAGCCACTGATTCTTGACTTCGCTGCCGAAGCCGTATGAGGGGTTAGCAAGACCGATGGCAGGGCTGTCAAAGGTTCGGAGGACAAATTTGGTAACGAGACAGAAGGAGTTTCCGCCTCCTTGGAGAGCCCAGAAAAGGTCGGAATACTCGTTTGAAGCTGTCGCTTCGACGATCTTCCCGTTGGCGAGGACACACTATCGATTATATTACTTTTGAATAGTAGGGCCCGGAGATTGGAATACTCACTTCAAAGGCACGCACATTGCCATTGGTCGATGCGAAGCCATACTCTCCACTGAAGAATGCCATGCCGCCTCCAAGGAGAAGACCCGGAATACCAACAGGGGCGTATCTCCCACCAACAACCATCCTGCCAGATTTTGTCTCATCGAGATAGATGTAGACGTCTCCCCATCTGGGACCAGGCCCGACGGATAGCGTAGTCTGGTCTTCGGAAAGCTCCAGAGTCTTGAGGTTCGTGCTTGAAATGAGAACCCCCGCAGAATCGATATTCGCAGCGTCTGGAATGGACATATGCCCGCCTCCACGCATAGCAAAGGGAGTAGCAAATCTGACAAGGCTTTTCACAGCACTTGACATTTCCTCGGCGCTGGCTGGCGAGAGAATACAGGCTGGACCTAGCCATGCTCCTGCATTCCATGATACTAAGTCATATGGTCAGAGGGATGATCGGTGGTGGGATTTTTATGGCCATGATTTACCCTCGTTTTCAGCAGCATACCCAGCGTCGCTTGGGAGTAGAGTCATGTTTGGATAGTTGGCCTTGAAGTATTTACAGGCGATGGGCGCTGTGCTCGAAGCACTGGTGGCCAGGGTAGCTCCGCCCATGGCCATGCCACCCATCGCAAGAAGATATGTGGCCCGCATTCTGAAGGTATATCGGTAAATGGAAGAGATATCAGTGCACTGTGGGATGAAGGAAGTGTTCCATTCCAGATGTTATGAGAATAAATCGCCTACTCTTTATATTGCTCCTACTTCCTACAAAACACCTTGCCAAGAAAGCAATCAGCTACAGGCCGCGCGTGAGGAGAATATTAGAGTAAGCATAGCCCGCTCTATGAACCTAAATTGGTAGGAACCGCGAAAATAGCATAGCAACAAAAATCGCGACGCCAGCCAATTCTGTCCTCGTACTCGCACCCGCTCAGCTATTGCGCCTCGTACTCGCACCGAAAGATCGCACTATTCGCCGCGCGCCAGGTTTGTGGTATGGCGCAAGTGCTAGACTCTGGGCGGTATGCTTGTGCCCACTTTAGTGTTTACTCGAGCTGCAAGGGTATATATATTAGTGACCGTTTCATCTCTCCACATGGACGTCGCCAACGTCCATGAGGTTGCCTGTGGAGTATTTGGCCCTATCCTTCCGTTCAACCTTGTGGATTACGCGGCGCTTTCTTGATTTTTCTCCACTGTAGTGGAATGGCCCTGACAGTTACCCACAATGCATCAGTCCAGCACAGCACATGAGTTGGCATCGACTTAATGATAGATATTCAAATAACAATGAGAACTCGGTCGTCGTCGTCCCTAAGATTCAGCGAATGCTCCTAACCATCACGTTGAAATTTGGCCGAGGCAGTGCGTTGCCCCTGATTTGCCGAGGCGATACGTCACCACCTCGTACTTCCCGTAGCTATGTAAGATAATGTTTTGATTCAAACGCCAATCCAGCCGTCCATCGATCTCCTATCTACACGTCGCAAAGGGTTTAGCGTATATAACCTCCGCAAGAGCCGACGTGCATCGGCAGCTGTCTTTCTCGCGCTCCACGAGTTCAGTTGTTGCGGCGACTGAACCCTTCCGCTTTCTCCGCTCTGGTGCTTGAACTAATAATCGCCATCGCCGCCTAAGAAGTCCTCCACGTTGTCCAACTACCGAAACTCTTTTGCGGACCGTCACCCGGAAGGGTGTTTCTCCACCCCCTACAGCACCTTGCTTGGCTCCCTGCCATTTTTAGGTTTGGCAAGCGTTATCCAATGGACACTTCTAGCTCTTTGCCGGCCACTGAAGGCGTCACACCACCGGTTATGCGCAGGTCGCATCGGAAGACAAGGACTGGTTGCCGGGCTTGCAAGGCCAGAAAAGTCAAAGTAAGTTACTCATCCATTCCAAGATAGTGGAGGCGATCTACTCACGTGGAGCTGGCGACTGGGTTGGAGAGAGTCAATATCACGTGATGAAGGTCGATATCCTTACAGTTCCTTCATTGAATACAGGGCTCCTTGTCATATCCCATGTTACATATGTGGGGTTTACAGTGCATATGGCTGATCAGTGTAATCTCTTCAATTATAGTGCGATGAGAGAAAGCCTATTTGTCGGAGATGTGCATATCGGTCGCTTGAGTGTGTCTATCAGGTGAAGCCAATATCGTCGTTGGCCTCGGGAGGCCCATCAGAAGAAGATTCGCCACAAAACCTTAGACCTCTGGAAACTGAAAATATTACCAATAAGAGCGTAAGAAGTTCCAGCAAGACCATTGAGAGTCCTCGGAGTGCCGATCAGGTCTCCGGCATAAACAAGCTACACCTGGAACTACTTCACAACTTCACCACCTCAACATGCGTCACTCTTAATAGCGACCCAACAATCAGGAACTTATGGCGGATCAGTGTTCCGCGACTTGCTCTCGAATTTGACTTTGTCATGTATGCTGTGCTTGCCTTATCAGCGCTGCATCTGGCACGGTTTTCCCCAGAGCGAAAAGAATATCTATATGCGCAAGCTGCAATCCTTCACCAAAATGGCCTTCGCCTTGCCACAACCGTTCTACCAGATGTAACGCCAGAGAATTGCAATGGTGTCTACATATTCACAGCAATGACGTGCCTGATCACATTGGCGAGCCCTCGGCAGCCAGACGATATTCTCCTCGTTGGGGATTACGGGATCTCTGAGTGGCTCGTCCATTTCCGTGGGACTCGCTCCGTGATGGATAGGGCGAGAGAAATTATACTTTCGGGGCCCATGGGGCCTATGCTTATGGCTGGCCGGCAGAGACGGACGCTGAGGGCGGAGCTAGCTATCAAGCAAACAATGGAAACCGATCAGCTCGACATTCTCGATAAACTCGTCAGAGAGGCCGTAACCGACCCATCGCACGTACATAGCTACGCTGGGGCGATTTTCGAGCTCCGAGGCTCGTTCAATATTGTCTATGCGCCCGGATTCCAAGGTTATGAATCTGCCGACGTCTTCCTCTGGCTTTTTGAAATCTCTGATGAGTATCTTAACCTGTTGAAAGAAAGGCGGCAAGAATCCTTGGCCATATTTGCCTTTTATTGTGTGATATTAAAGCGGTTCGATCCATGCTGGTATATCAATGGGTGGGGTGATCACCTTCTGGCAAGAATCTATCAGCTACTGGACGAGCAACATCGGCTTTGGATAAGATGGCCAATCGAGGAGACCGGCATGATTGTATATTGATATTGGAAGGAGGAAGTTTGGTCAATCGCACGAAATACATTTGTTCGACGAATTGGAGATCTTGAAAGTTGCTGCCGTGTACTATAAGCCTGATGGAGATGAAGATTCATAAGGTGCAAACGGGGTGGCAATCGGGGTTTTGCGGGGCGCCTTTTGCTGCACATATTAGGAGATGGCCCACTGTAGTGCCGTTTACTTCAACTCGACGGTCCTATTTGCATCCCACACAAGGATCAAATAGCCTCAGACATAGCAACCGTTCCAGGTATCACCACGGAAGCGTCGATGGCGAGGAAGATACCATCCCAGGTTTGCACGGGGCCAGCATAAGGGGAAGTAGAATGGAGAAATGGGGCAACCAAAAGTGAAAGCGCTTGTCAACTGATCCGAAGAATGCTGTGTTACGAGAGCGGCAAACCGAGTTATGTCTGACGAGGACGAGGATGCAGCGAGAAGGGAAGAGGCTAATGTGTACGAAGTTATAAGGTGTTTGATTAAGACGGATAGTATTGTGGTTGAGAGCTGTACGTTTACATTTGCAGGGGAAACTGATTGAGATATTGGATCTCATTCTCGAGAAGCCTCTGCCCCAAAATAGTACATATATATAGAACCTTGGAAGGCTGTCGACTTCCCCTAATGTTGGAAACTTCATATTAAATAATTTTTACTCCTTAAATTCAATTATCTGTTTTGGCCATTCTAGTACATCCCGATCGGAAAGATCGATGTTTGTTGAAATAACCCCAAGAAGTCCTCTGCTCCACCCACTAAGCCACCATACCCCTTTCAACGCATCAAGAACTACACAGTAATGCCCTACAATCACTAACGCAAGATTTTGCCGCTTGTGGAGCAAACCCACAAACTCCCTGGGCAGTGTGTGCGCCCATTGCAATGCAACGTGCGGGTTCTCTCTGTCAGCTTCTAGACTGTGAAAGACGGACTTCAGTGTAGAAATTGCTAGCGCATATACATCCGTGTCTCGGCCATGATTCATGTCGTTTAGGCGCTGAAAGGCCGCCTCTGTAGCTGGGGGCAAAGCCTTGGTGTGGCTTTGAGGAGAGGAAAATATTGGAGCGCCTGTACCACGATCTATCCCATCCGCAACATTGACGACGCTTTGCCACCCTTGTGAAAGAAGGAGTATTTGTGATAGATGATCGACGAGCTCTATCCCTGAGGCTTTCGTTTCTCTAGGTCGAGCAATGCCAAAGGCGTACATAATGGTGATACTTGCGAATGCAATGCTCGCCGAGTAGTTTTCCTTGTTGATATTTGAGAGTATGGAATAGTACATCTCGAGTCCTTGTGTGTGGTGGATAGTCGCAATTTTGGTGTACGCTTCGGGATCTATGTGCGAGTCCGCAAGGTGCAGGGCGGAAAGTGCGAGAAGTCCGTGGAGCAGAAACTGGTGCTTCCTTGCTTGGTCGAGGATAATTGTTTGACATATTTCTCTCGCGGCGAGGTTGGTTGGTGCATTAACAGTAAATACAGTCGTTGTAAACCAGTGGATTATAAGGTCAATATTATCAAGGTTAAGTGTTGATTCCTTGGTAGGCGATGGTTTCCCTTCGTGTGTCTTTGGGCTATACTGAGGCGGCGGGGTTCTATCTTCTGTGCCATGGTCCTCTTTGTCTCCTGTTGGAACCTGTTCTCGATTCACCCAAACGAGAGATGATGATGATGGGTACGTACAAACTACGTTGCGTAGAGTACACTTTTCACAGGCAGGCTTTTCCTCGTCGCACTTCAGTGGTAAACAGAGTAGAGTTAGTGATTGACCCATAATGATTTTTGTAGGCGTTTATAAACTTAGTTTGAAGGGATATGTTGTAACTATCAATCGAGATGCATACCTTGACACGGCGTTGCTTACAAGTAATGCAACCGCGGCGAGATTTCGAATGCGATTTCCGGGTCATAGTATGTATGATATTGGTATCCGGTATAACAATATGCCCACTTTATTTTTAGATAGAGGGTTTTCCAAGACGAGTAAGCGAATCAGATGTGGTGGTGGCCAGTAGTGACTGACAGCGACAGCACACACAAGAGATTCCTAATGCTATAGGTGCAAGGAGGTTAGAGGCGTAGCTTTCGTGTAGAATGTATGTTTTAGGATATTGCATACGAGTGCCTGAGCTATTTAAGTGTTGATAGAAGGTTCCGATCCACTGTATGATCGCCAAGCAGCTGCGTACTCGAGACCGGTACCTACCGGTCTAGGTAGTTAGTAAAGATTTGCCGCTAAGTTGCGTATTCGTTCGCCATTTCCTATAACAGACTAGTGGAAAGAATTGCTTGGCGTCGACTGGCCCGACCACAACTCCCGCGTCTAATTCCAAACCCATACTGATATTCTTCATTCTATCGAAGAAATGTGATGCATTTTCGTATTCGTCTCAAAATCCTAGTTACGGTAAGTCTGTTTTTCGTACGCGTATGCTTCGATGAGTATATTACTGTCCAGATATATTGTAGAAGCATATATATAGAATACAACAGTTTCTCGTTTTTTCAACTCGCATTATCTAACGCCTTGAATTCACTCCTCAATAAGTCCCACGAGAACAGCACAGATGGACATTACTCTTATTCGAGAGCCCGGAGGCAATATCACCGGTGCCATCTTCTTTCCATACACGCCCTCGCTTCCAGCGGCTTACGTCTTTATGGGCTCGTTTGCCTTCCTCACTACGGCACATATTGTATGCATGTTTCCGCTGCGGTCATGGTATTTTTTATCCTTTATTCTTGGCGGCATCTGTGAGTCCCCTTTATAATTATAAGAGATGGCTGCTAACTATCATAGGTGAGACTTTCGGTTACTATGGGCGAACAAAGGCGCATGAAAACGTATCCAAAATCGGTCCGTGGATGCTACAGAATGTGCTCATCCTCGGAGGCCCTACCTTTCTCGCTGCGACTGTCTATATGACTCTGGGGCGGTACATCATTGCTCTCGATGCCCGTGAGCATGCGATGATTGCGCCGCGTTGGATCACGCGAATCTACATCCTGATCGACGTTATTTGCTTTGTTAGCCAGTTCATGGGAGCCGGTATCCAGGCTTCGGGTGACCCTAAGATCATCGACATTGGTAATAAGGCTATTCTGGGGGGCCTGATCTTCCAGCTCATCGCTTTTGCATTCTTCGTCTTTATGGCTATCCGTGTGCATTTTCGTCTCAATAGCCAGCACGAGGTTTACACGGTTGTGCCATCGCGCTGGCCTATGAGCAGGAAGTATTTCTGGGGCCTGTATGTTGTGAGCGTGCTATTCATCCTGCGCAACTTGGTGCGTGCTATCGAATATGCGCAGCAGGCAAACAGTGGCGGGATCTCGTATGCGACGTGGAATAAAGATGGTAGCATCACAATGCCTGGGAAGGATGGACACAGCTCGATTGGCTCTAACGAGATTTTTCTGTATATTTTTGACGCGGCACCAATGGCTCTAGTGGCGTTAATCTTCTTACTACTGCATCCAGGGAGAATGTTGAAGTCGGCTAGATCTAGAAAAGGGGAGAGACTACTAGAGATGGAGAATGGGATCATAATGTCTGGTTAGACCCTTCTCGGTGTTTTTATCACGGCGAGCTTATCAAGTTCTCTCATTCATGTAAAATCTATGTGGCGCTGGAAAATTATTGAACTTCAGGACGGTTGTGAGCAGGGTTTAATTCAGTAGTCATATCGCATTTGTTTCGGCCCAACCGTCTACCACGATGCACGTCGCATACTTTAAAATCTAAACAGCTGAACAGGCTGGGTACTCTCCAAATGGAGAGAGGGGGCGGCTACGGATGTAAGTGACTTTCTCAGTTGTACTGTATCAATTGCATTTTTTTTGGACACTCACTGTCTCTCTTCGCGGGCATAACTGACACACGTTCTAGACGCAAAAGACCTTTACTTCTCCGGCATCCATGCAAAAAGTGGCCGTGGTACAACATTCACAGTCTCTCAATGCACTACATTTAAGGGAGGCGGTGGTCCTAGAAACTGCACCTCCACGACGTTTGAGATCTCCGAAAACAAACGTCCACTCTGTTCGCGACACCACCGAGGACAGCAAGGTTACCGGTTTCCAATGTAGCGGCGAGAAGCCTTGCTACGATACTAATATTGCGGATGAGCACGTTGCGTCGAAGTCGAACGGGACTAAAGCAGATTTATATTTGTGTTCGAACGTCTTCAATACGCGTGGTTTGAAAGCGCGCAGGTCCTGCATGCGAGGGATCGAGCGCTATTGGAGGTTGTTAGATATCTCGTGTAACTTATCGAGGTGTCTCAGTAGTCTAGAGCAGTCAAATCTCGAGCTCCAAAAATAATGTCCTGTCTCAGGTTCACCGCCTCGAGTCAGAGTGAGACATAAAATCTCCGAGGCCGCTTTTGATTACCCTTGCCGTACAATGTCTCATTAGGTATCAAGTAGTAGATAACCATAATGCTTTATCCTCGCCATGAGAAGTATATCGAGAATCACAAATGAATTTAATGCTTATAAAAATAATATACCTCGCTATCACTGATGTATTGCTGCGCCAATACCACTGAAAAACTTGCACCTTGTTTGGATGTAATCGTCCACAACCTCCATCGTCGTGGTATTGGTCTCCAGCCGAATCCGATTCATTCCCTTCCCCCCGCCCCACTGCTCCCATTTTGGGCTCCCTTCCATCCGAAACACATTCGGGTCAAAAGTCCGGATAAAGCTTGTCCAGTACCCCTGCATCAAGGGAACTGCGTTTTTGTTTATATTGTAGTACGATCCAGGAGCGCCGCCGCGCGAGTATTGTGGCCCAAAAATCGCATACACTTCAATTGTGTGAGAGACGCCAAGGCCATTGGCCTTGCTGACAGGGTCTTCGACATTGTACCGATAGTTCCAGCTAGGGATCGATTTCTTGGCGTACGCGGCGCTCATGTACAATGAGGGACACATATAGCGCATGTGACCATAGGCGTCGGAGGTGGACTGCCAGTAGCGACCACCACCTGGGAATTTCTTGCCCTGTGGGTATAGCTCATCGATGCGCGCCAGGTGCTGCTTGGTGAGTAATGGAAATTGCGTTCGAAGAAAGTAGTTCATCGCCGTAGGGGTGTCAGCCGACATAGGGGCAAAGATTGTACCGCCGTTCGTATCATCACTAGGATTTCGTTAGTGGGAGAATGGGAAACATTTTTGGGAGGAACCCACCCAAAGATGACAGGAACATTGATGAATTTCCCTTGTTCAAAAAGC
The DNA here is from genome assembly GCA_000750735.1 of Pseudogymnoascus sp. VKM F-4246. Lineage (NCBI taxonomy): Eukaryota > Fungi > Ascomycota > Leotiomycetes > Thelebolales > Thelebolaceae > Pseudogymnoascus > Pseudogymnoascus sp. VKM F-4246. The sequence continues at coordinate 13,398 of JPJU01002727.1, forward strand.
TTGTAAGTAAAATCAGTCGTGATATCTCCATCGACAACGTTCGAGTACATGAAGAGCGGTAGATCCTCGGTTCCCCCTGGGGTTGGGATGTTGAAGTTGATTGCCTGGAAATCTCTCTCCGAGAGCTTTCGTAAACAAGCAAGAGTGTCAGCCGCCGACTTGCAACCAGCCCGAGTAACGAGGGCGTCGTATTGATACTGGCTCTCTTTAACTGTAAACTGGACTCCATAAGATGGGCTCTCTGCAGCAGCGGCGTGAAACAGGTTATCATTACGACCACCATATGCAGTCAAATGAAGGTCGATGGATGCTGCTCCGGCACTACCTCCTCCAAGCGTGACGTGCTTGGGATCACCACCAAACTGCACACCCGTTAGCTGGGCTGTAAGAGGCTAACGAATGAAAATGCTCGTACCTTGCTGATATGTTTTTGCACCCATTCAAACACCTTTCTCTGGTCTTTCAATCCAATGTTAAGATCACCATCCTTTTTAACTTCGTCACTGGCCAAAAATCCGTAGGGGCCAACACGATAATTAAAATTAACAACAACAATGTTCATGTCCGAGGCTATAACAAGACCCGAGCCACTGTAGTTGGGGTTGGAATTCGAATTAAAGCCGCCACCTTGAATAAAAATGAAGACAGGTAGAGGCTTTCCATTTTTTGCGTTTGCAGGAGCATAGACGTCCAGAAATAGGCAGTCTTCTGAGTAGCCAGGAGTTTCTGGCGGTGCAGTGGTTGAGATGCACACATCGCCAAACTGTAAAGAGACACCTTTGTCAGTTTCTCGTAAATTTAATAGGATGTTGCATAACAATTACCGCGTCTGCCTTCTGTAGAGTTGTGGTCTTCAAGGGATCTCTAGGCGCCCTGAATCGCAAGTTTCCTACTGGAGGCGCAGCATATCGTATGCCAAGCCATCGAGATACTCCATTATCAAGGGAAGTCCCTTGATACTGAGAGTACCCTAGATCAACAATATTGGCATCTGGCTCAGCTGGAAGCGCAAATACAGAGACAATAGATAGTAAAAGTATATACAAAATATATGGTAACATCACGGAAGTGACGCTGGTAAGGGACCAGGAACAAAATTACGGAACATGAGACCACCAGCCTCGAGAGAGGGGCAGGCACCCACCTGATTAAATACCTACTTAGTGATCTATCACATTGAAGTTCATTACATACTACTAACACATGGTCTGCCAGTTGTCCTGGGAGTTAAACTACCAGTTGTTTGTTGGATACGCGTGTAATGTTCGGAAAAGGCGGCGAAGGTCTGACATTTCCGAAGTTGTACCAAGCTTAATTCTGACGTTACGTTAGTGGGGTTAGTGGGTCCAATCAATGTGGGGTAAAACTCCCACCAGACACATCAAGTCGTGCCGATCAAGACAAAATATTGGCTGGAGGGTCTTGGAACGAATAGGGCGCGTGTGAGTGGAATTAATCTCATCAACATTTCTCGTTGGCGTCCGAAGTAAGGTCCAGTAGGAATGTTGTAATGTAAGTCACGCAACCATATGCAGCCAGATATAGGTCCGATAAGACCGCGGTGTAGGCTGTTGGTTCGCATACTATGTCTTTTCCGTAGAGCTGGGAAGAGATGCCATCGACTAGATTTCGCTGTTTCCGTCGAACTACATGTCTTGGCATGCGACTTCAGACGTATAGCGCCGCAACTCCGCGAGTTTGGCAGCCCAGACCGTGCCCCTAGGGCCATCCGAACCCGTGGATACGTCATTTCAGCCTCATCATCTGTTTATCATGGAGGTATAAGGGTAGATCAAAACTCATTCCAAGATCATTTCTTCTCCAAGCAGAGATGCCAAGATTGATGGGAAAACAGGGAGGCCTGAGAAATCGAAGGCGAGGGCAAAGAACGAAAGCGGAGACGACGCCAAAATAAGATCGGTCGAGGCCATAGCGATAGCTGAGCTCATGCATGACAGCCATGTGGTCGTACGACGAGTAATTTATTCTGTCACTGTTCATTTCACCAGGGTTGTACATATTGCCTTCCTAGCTGCCCCATCTCAGCTCTCTCACGCGTTTTAAAGACACGACCGCCTCCAGCCGTCTCCAGCCGGTGTTCCATACGCCCAAGTGGTTCGTGGCGGCGAACATATCACAAGTACTCATCATTACCCTGTGTTGTAAACTCCGTCGTGCAAAATTTCGATTTTATATATGTAGTCAGTCTAGCTAGTGTTAAGCATCATAATTTAATTACAAATATCCGCCGACAAGTCTAAAGCTCCGCACCCGAAGCCACACCCGAAGCCGCACCCGTTACAAATATTGCAGACATGAAGCATATATGAAAGCGACTTCTTTTCAGCCACTCCCGCTCTACAACTTGAAGCCACCAGGCACCCGCTTCTGGAACACCTGAAGCGGATCGTACTTGCGGCTGGCCGCCTTTAGCTTCGCCACGTTCTCGGCCCCATATCCAGTAATCGGGGTTTGGGTCTTGTGCGCGTAGTTTAGGTACTCGTAGGAGTGTAAAGTCCCCTTCTCCTCAGCAAAGGCGTTCGCCTTGGTAAATACGTCAGTTACAGCCGCAGTGACTGCCTGCTCATCGGATGGATTTGGCCAGGAGGCACTCAAAAGCCCCACTAAATCAATGTGATTAGTTATGTTTGTAGAGTGATTATAGCGAATATACGAGGAAATTGAGTTAACTCACAAACAAGGTTGCCACTGGATTCATGGAGGCCGAGGGAGTTCCCCCCCTTAATATCGCCCCACTTTGTGATCTGGGTTGGTAATGGCTGGAGCGAAAGGGACCAAACCAGGTCTTCAACGTCAATAACAGGCGTCAACGAGGAGTTGGCCTGCTGGAATAGGTTGGTAATGGTTTCCAGGTCGTTTGCATATGTCGCAGTGTACATTATCTGACCTCTCCCGTAAGGCGTGGAGACCTCCATCTCTGCAGCAATGTCGGACATATTGGTGATGCGCATGGTGGTGAGCAGCTGGGGCTGGATGGTGGTGAAGTTGGTAAAAACAGGTGGGTACGCCTGCTCTTTCGTATACTCAAGATTGTTGGCAACAAACCACCCTCCTTGGGTTTTACTGTAGCCATAACTGTTAATAAGGGCACCATACACGTCAAATTTCTCCTGGCCATTGAAGTTGACAAAAGCTTCCAGCTGCTGCGGAGCTGTGGATATGGGGTAAACGACGTTTCCACCCCAGAAATTGCCTTGGGTGAAAGTTTCGAGATCTATGCGGGTGACAACGCCGAGGTTATTGCTGCCTCCCTTGAGAGCAGACCAGAGAGTCGGGTTGGTCTTCGCATTTGCAACGACGACCTTGCCAGATGCAAGGACAACCTTGGCATGTGAGCAAAATAACACCTGAAATGAATATTTGGCATATTATCTTACCTCAAATTCAACAACGGTATCGCAGACGAAGCCATAACGTGGTGCAAAAAAGGACATGCCACCGCCAGTTGTGAGGCCGCCAACCCCAACAGAAGCAACACGGCCACCAGATACTCCGAGTCCAAGAGGATCAAGCTTCTTATAGACGTCAATCCACCTGTTTCCCGGCCCAATTGACACCGTCTTCTTGTCCGCTGAAGGGGTGACCTGGTTGAGCGCACTCAGATCAATGTCAATTCCGTCCTGAATCGTGGCCGAACCGGCCCATGGTGTATGCCCACCACTTCGGACTGCGAACTGGCACCCACCACCCGAGTGCTGTCCTAGTGAGAGCGCGCTCAAGAGCCCCACAGCATCTTTGACATCCTTAGTTGATGTCGGCGACACGACACATGCTGGTTTAACATCATTGTTTTGCTCGGACCAGAAAGACCCAATGGATGCGTTGTAAGGCGCTGTGTTTGGAAGAGAGACTTTGGACCCAATGCTAAGCTTCAGGATTTGGCACTAGTCGGCATTGTTAACTTTGCTGCCCATGCCGGCCACGAACCGAAAGTCATGGTATCACACTTACACAGTGCGACCCTGCTGAGGTGGCTAAAGATCCAACAGTAGCCGCAGCGTCATTGCGAGCTTCTGAATTGCCCGTTGGCGTGGCAGAAACCAGGCCAACCAGGCCCAGCACAGCTACCGAGCTTCCAATTGAAAGCTGCATGAGCTTCATACTGTCTTATAATTATGGAATCAGGATCCCTGGCTTTGTCTTTCGACCAAGTAGTACGAGGCGGAAGGCTCAAGGTGGGATGAGGAAATCAAAAGTCGGCCAGAGGGCGCTTCATAATAAATACTGGAGGATGCGCCTCCGCTTACCCTCATCCCATGTAGCTCCACGTCAGCAAGCTCCGGCTGACAGTGTGGCTGTATTAATTTGATTTGAGGCTACCGGATGACCGTTGTTTCTCGGGTCCTGGTAGTCTTGACAGAATAATAGAGTTGCACTGCATACATTGTAATGTCGCGTGGGCAAAATTCGGGCCCGACATTTCCACGCTGGCAGCTCGAGCATTGTGCCAGGGGAAATCATCGTATTCGCAAAGCGGTTCGCTGGTGCCTGTACACTGGCAAGTGGCCGTCAGGCGCAGGTACTGTACGACGGCGATGACCACCCTGTGAGCCCCGGAGCTCCGGATTTCGCCAGGGGTGCTTCAGGTGCTATTTCCGCGCCATTTCCCACCAGTCGCGAGCAACACGGTACTCGATATCACCTACTCTGCATATTGTATCTTGCAATTTTACAGAGAAGTAAGATTAGTAGCCAAAGACCTCATTTATATTATTGATGATAATGATAATGATGAAGCTGGTTATTGCAACCAGATGTCAATTGTCGATATGGTGCCTGGCCTGGATTCAGGTTCAAAAACATCGTCTGTGCACTTTCAATTACCGTAGACACTCCGATTGGGCACCTGACTCAGCGCTAGATCTCTGCCAAGATCTGCCAATGTGACGCTGTCATGCGCCGGCTTCCTGTTGGTGGATCGAACCCACATGGCCGGGCAGAGGAGGTTATTTCATTTCATTTAGTTTCAGTGTTTCATCTTGGGCTTGCATGCACTGGGAATAATACATTTGGGCGCGGCAGCATCATTTTGAAGTTTGCTATACACCATCTTCTTGGAACCTAATATCATATTGCTTTCCTGCTGCTACAATACACCGACACCCAAATATAACGCGTTGATCGCTTTGCACGAGTCCAAGTAGCGACAGTGTCCACCTTTTGTCCTTTCAGTCTCGTGTCCCAGCCAGCCATGCTCCCTCCTGATCTTCTCAGCTGGTTCACCATGGTATCAAACATCTTGCACCCCGCCAACCCATATGCCATAACCAACTTCAGCTCTACCAGTTGCATGGAATCTCATCGGTAGGCGTAAAAACTATAGTTTCCTTGACGAAACCGCACCCTCCCAAGCCGTGGGAGGTAATCCCCCAGCACTTCTTGCGGCCAGTGTCCCTGTAGATGCGATGCATGCGCTTGTTCTTCTCGTCAATGCAGACGTCTTGCTTGACACCACAACCCGTGAAGCTGAAGCATCCGTCTGAGCTTGTCTTTACGCGACCACATTTGTCGCAGTGGTTCCAACGACCATGGTACTCCATTGTGACGAGAGGGATAGGAGGGGCACCCCCGACTCCAGGCTGTGGGATAACTGTCCACTGGTAGATCAAGTCTACGCCGCCGTTGTAATCAGGGCAGTCGCCTTGGTTGCAACTGCCGCCTCTTGCGAGAATGTCATTGGAAACATTGGCGGATTGAGGGGCTGGGGCGTTCGCAATAGAGTCTTTGACCAAGGCGGTTGCCGAATTCTCGGTGATGGCAACCGGGGTAGCTGCCACGAAAGCTGCCATCCCCAGAATAAGAGCTTGCTTTAAGAAAAACATGATGAAAATTTTTGTAGTGTATTGTTGTATGTATGAGAGACCGATGGTGTTTATCTTGAGCGATGATACCTACATTTCGGGAGTTATCTGGCCTATATATAATGCTGCTGTGGTTATTGATGGTTCCGCGACAACGACGTCGGTATCGAAAAGAGCTTGTTTGGGCCGCGCATGGCAATCTCTGTCTACAATTAGATCATGATGGCAAAGTTGAATAGTACTTATTCCTTTGCTACAGCCACCTACGTGATTGTAACCGATCTTTTAGCAGTATTTGATCCTTCGAATCCTTTCAATCCTTCAACAGTTACCATTCCGTTAGGATAAGCTTTACAGGCACAATCGTGAGTTGCCCACTGTAGTTAGCTTTCCTTGGCACGTTTAAACAGGGCAACCACCCTCGGCACTCAGGACGATGTTTCCCCGCAACCTACAACGAGGAAGCAGCGTATCTTGGAGTTATTGGCTTTCAAGACTTGGATTGAAGGAAATCCGTCAGCATGCTGCTCAAATACGGGCATGGTTGACGCCACTGGGATCCTGTGGGGGCCGATCGGCAAACTCAGTGGAGTAAAGCTAAGCTACGCCACGACGGTTAGTGCGGAGGTGGCAAAGCCCGAGCTAAAAATAAGGGTAAAGGTAGATTCACGCAGCGCTGCCAAACCTTACTCAAATAAAGACTCCAAGGGCCACACAAAAATCGACACAGGGCCCGTTTGGCACAGTATAGATTAATGAATCAAGCCTGCAATAGTTATAATTATTGTACGGTACTGTTTTTTATATTTACAATCATTTTAGATTGCCGAAGTAGATACTCGTGCCCCTTTTCTATGGCACCATATGCTTGTTCACATTGAAGGCGCCGCAACACCAGCAATATTTTCCCTTACATGCGCTAATGTCCTTTTGACTGGCCATCCTCGTCATACTGCTCCAAGCGCAAATCACTATCTTATTTCTCCAAAACCCATTGGCCTCTGCTCGTCTGACCGTAACACCCAAGTCTCTTCCTTGAGTTTAAGCGCCAGCACAGCCTTAACACGGCCATCATAGCGATGTTTTCAGCACGCCCCACTACAAATGCACCTAGCAACATCGCCCCTCGCCCCCTAGCCCGCGTCCGCACCAGAAGCTACAGTGGATAGTCCAGCGCTCACTGGAAGAAAATAGCGGCCTAGGGGTTCCAGGGCGTTGCTAGTGCTGCGGGGGCTACAGCTACTACGGTTGGGTGGCTACGATAGGTAAGACGGGCAGCAGGATGTGAGTAACCATAATGTACTGTACGTAGAGGCAAATGACAAGAGCAGTAATGATCTGGATTAATTCCTCATATCGTGAATAAAACAGTTTTACAAAGTATCGGGACGTGACATTATGGTAGCCATTGGCATAACCATTGGCGTGGCAGTCTCGGACGGATCGAGATCCACTCTAATACCATGATTGTTGGTAACAGTTGTCATTCTACACGTATATCGGGCTAGAAATGACAGAAGTTATATACGGAATGGAAACTTGTAGTCATGAATATAGATTTGAGCAAATCATCAAATATACGCTTACACAGACACACTTGAGTTATTCCTCCCCGCACCTTATTTAACACGCCCCCTTTAATTCAGCACTTCATTGCAAAGTAAGACTCAGGTGCATATTAGCAATATTTGTAGCTATCGTCCTTAGTATTGGCCACCGGTCAAGAAATTATTTCGAGGAATAGACTACAGTTAGCAACAGCTTCCCTTCTTTTTAAAAAATGTTATTAATTTGTACCTTGCTAATAATTATGTTAAGGATTGGCAATCAGGTTTAAGCCTTCTCCGTGTGCTCAACTTCCTTCTTCACCACTGTGGAACTCTCATCAACCCCAATATCCATAGCCTTCTCTGTGTTAACATCAAGGCCGAATTCCCTCATCGCATTTGTACCAAACAGAGCATCCCGGCCATCGAATATTTCCGCTACTTCTTCGAGACCCAACCCTTTCGTTTCTGGGAAAAAGAAGAAAATCAAGGTGAAGTTTATCCCAATCACGACGCACCAAACAATATAGTACTTCCATGAGATTGCATCCATTGCAACGGGATTGGCGAAGCTGTTGTAGATGCCAGCAAGATTTCCGGTTAGTTGGTACAACATCGATGCCTTGGCGCGGAGAGAGTATGGCACAACCTCCATGATGTACGTCGGTGCCACAGGCGAGCACATATGATAACAGGCACTGAATATGAATATCATGAGCAATACCGCAGCTGCGGGGCCCTTATCTTTGAAGTCCCTCTGCTGATTGATGGCGGAGCAGATAGTCCAGATGATATAAGATATCCCCATGCCACCCATACCGTAGAGGAAGAGGCGACGTCGTCCCATCCGATCGACGAGGGTGGCAAAAAAGCAGGCTGTAAGAAAACTCCACACAGAAAGGCAGGCGTTGATGATGAGCTGTGTTTTGGAGTCGGTGATGTTGATAGTGTTGAGTACCTTGGCAAGATAGTACGATGTCAGACCGTTCCCGGACCACTGTAACATGGCTGGAATATAGAGGGCGAGAAAGAGACGATGTCTATTTCCCTTGGAGGAAACCCATTCGGCCCAGCGAGACATCTTCTGCATCTTTTCAACTTCCAAAGTCGCCGTAATCTCTGCCATTTCAAATCGTACTAGTCGAGAGTTTGGGTCGCCTTCCGCATGGTATTTTGTCAAGATATCCATCGCTTCCTGTCTCCTATTGTTGTAAATGAGCCATCTAGGGGACTCTGGGGCGAAGAGACTCAACACTGCCTGGATGAGAGAAAAAAAGCACTGCAGTACGCTGGGGAGTCTCCAGCTCCATGATCCCTCCATCCTGTATGTACCGTAGGTGATCCACGCGGCAATCAGTGACCCCAGTGGCCAAGTAACAAGATAGAACGAGACAAGTTTGCCACGATGTGTAGGATATGCAACCTCACTTAGAAGCGGTGGTGCGGCCGTCGCCACAATTCCGAGGCCGAATCCGACAAAGAACCGCGAAGCAACAAACATATTATAGTTTCGGGCCGCAGTTTGCAAAATCGAACCGAATATAATAATTAGAGAGCCTCCACAGATTGGATATCGTCGGCCGAACCTCTCGCAAAGCTGTGATGAAACCAGCACCGAAATCAAAGTGCCGCCAGTAGGTCCAAATGACATGGCACCAAGTCGAGTACCTGTCGGCTCGCCAAAGTATTCTTTCCATTGCTCAAGGGATTGCATCCCATTAAGCATGCTGCTGTCGTAGCCAGAGGCTATTTGGGTAATGAGGGCACATAGCATAAGGGTATTGAGCTTGATGAGTGTCGTGTCTTTATACCATGGCTTGCGCCCTGTTGGGATTACATCTTTGAGTTGAAGCCCCTCAAAGTTGTCGGGGTGTGTCAAATCTGCCATGGCGAGCGTCTTGCATACGGCAGTCCTCTGGATCCGGCGCAATTGTATGACTGAAAGTATCTGTCACTGGGGACGAACGTTCTTATGCACCATTCTTATAAGCTTTCTCCGCAATTCGACAAACGGACGGCTGGGATATGGGGCCTAGGCTAATCTGGCGCGTGGGCCTCCATATTCCGCGAATTAATTATCACCACTGTCGGAGCTATCACGCAAAACCTACTGGTGTTCAGTTGTTAATCGCGTGGGTAAAAGGTCGGCGTATCTTGCGGACGGAGCTATCGCTAAATTGGGACAGCATCAATGCGGGGAAACGTGCGTCGGGCGAATGTACCCGGAGCTATTTTTTCCGACGTAGGTCTCCCAGTGACCGACCGGCCTGGCATTTGATTCCCAATCACGGGCGACTAGGAAATAGTACCGGTTGAAATTAATGAAAGGTGGCACCATAAATGTAGGAGTGCGTACAAAGGAACTACTTGTTGTTGTTGTTGACACTGAGAACCAACTGTGAAGCGGCCACACTGCTTCGAACAGCGTAACTTGAGAACTCACAATCATGACCACTTCGGATATCCCAACTTTAATACAGTCAAATGATTCTCCTGTGTTCGGCCAGGACGCGCTCGACAAGGCCTCTCCAATGAGTTCTGAAGAGCTAAAAAACGGGTCAGAGCGCAGTGCGCTGAGAACCCCTCCGAGTGATACAGCTGTATCGGACTTCCAGTCTGGGGAAATGGCCATACCGCAGTCTTCCAATGAGTCCTCCAGCATGGAAAAACTTCTAGAGATATTTTCAGAAAATATCCTTGCTAAGATGCTGAGGGTGGCGATAGAGGCGCTGGAAAATAATGTACACAACCCAGCCAAATGCAATCTATGTTGTTTTCTAACTATTGCTTACCAGAATCCGCCAACAGTATATCCCGAATTCGTTCCACAGAAAGGCGAGGACGCAGGAAAATATCTCTTGCGAGACGCCAATTTTTGGACGTGCGGCTTCTTTCCGGGTATTCTATACCTGCTACGAGAGCGCGCAGTCAAGTACCCACGGGTGTTTCCTTATCTAGGCCATGAAAAGGACAACCTTCCCTTTTCAAGTTCATTGCTACGTCGAGAACTCATTTCTTTGTGCAAAGACTGGACCGGACCTATAGAGGCAATGCAGTCGCGAACGGACACCCACGACATGGGTTTTATCATTCAACCATCCCTAAGAAAGGATTGGGAACTAACCGGTGATGAAAAAAGCCTGCAAGCTGTTTTAACTGCCGCGAAAAGCCTTGCCAGTCGATACGGTCCCGCTGTAGGGGCTATCCGCAGTTGGGATGTGCTGAGTCAGGCAAACGTCTCTATCACCAGCATGACACAAGATTTTTTGGTGATTATAGACAGTATGATGAATCTTGATTTGTTATTTTACGCCTCGTCGCACTTCTCAGAGCCAGTTTACGCTGAAATTGCCGTCACCCATGCGAAGAAACTCATAAAGTCTTGCCTCAGACCAGAAATACCAGCTGGCCGAACCGATACACGATTCAAGGGTACTCTATACTCTCATTATCACGTCATAAACTTCAATGCACAAACTGGAGAAGTGAAAGAGCGTCGCACGGCCCAAGGCTACAGTGCAGATTCAACCTGGGCCCGTGGCCAGGCATGGGGTATTTTTGGGTATGCGCAGACGTATAACTGGTCCAGGGACAGGGAGTTTCTCTCTACGGCGTGTGGCATGGCAGAGTATTTCTTATGGAGATTGGAAACGGCACCAGACTGTGTCGAGCGGCCTACTGCCGGGCACGGATCCCCAACAACCGGCCGTTATGTGCCATTATGGGATTTTGATGCCCCAATAGAGGATGAGTCTAACCCCCTCCGAGATTCTTCGGCGGGTGTCATTGCCGCCAATGGCATGTTGCTTTTGTCACAGTCAATGACTGAACTTGGAGACGAAGTCCTAGCGGAGAGATATCGCACTGCGGCGTTCAGAATTGTCACCGACACCTTGGAATTCTCTCTGTCAACCGAAAAGGCTATATTCGTGGACCACGCGGGAAGCTCAGAGAAGATCCTTATCAAGAATGCCGTGCCTGACCAGCGATTTGACGCAATCTTGAAGAATGCTACCGCTAATCACAATTCAAATGATCATGATCGTTACAGCGACCACGGGCTCGTTTATGCCGATTACTATCTGCTAGAATTTGGCAACCAGCTTCTGAGGATGGGATTCTTATAATCGGAGACATGTTTTGTCACCGCACAGCCAGACAAAAGATTCGATTAATAACTTAAATCTTTACATAAATTCATAAATTCGACGTGCAGATAATAGAAATGAATTGAATGCAAAGAAGGATCTTCGTGGTTTAAGTAGGTCATGATATGAGACTCCCGAAACGACTGTAAATAATATGAGAAGTCTGCTCGACGTCAAGTTCAATATCTATTTACTAGGAACGTAAACCAAAATTGCAAATAAACATCCACTACCATTCACCAATAATTATGCTATCTTGGGCTGGTTCAAATGAAGTTTGTTGACCCTGGATATGAATTCTAGGAGTGTCCAAGTATCTTTCACGAAGAGTCCTGCCGTTGGTGTGTGTATCATTTGGCGTTGAGATAGCGAATACGCTTGTCACCAACACGATCTCGGACATGGAGTCAAAGTCGAAGGTCTCATGAGTCGTGATGGGGATAAATGTCCTTTGGGCGCTCAGATTGGTGTTGGAATCTGGCTTCATTGCATCATGTTGAGTTCTAATAGGTTCATCGGCAGAACGGCTTGCAATGCCACGAATGCCACTCGCTCCAGCCGCAGATAAAATGAGAGCGCTAGTACTAGATGAATAGACCCCTTCCTGACCAATTTTCATATTGAGCAGGGAAGTATCATCGTCTAATAGAAGCGGAAGATTCCTCGTGCTACTATTTTCCGGAACCCGGGAAATGGCAAATCCGCCTTCTATCAGATGCAAACTGTCGAGCTTTCCCGGATGGCATATTCGAATCCGATGGATACGGCTATGCCAATCAGGCCAGCGTCTAGTTGGTGGAATAAGTGTCGTCGTGACACTCACTTGTCCGTCTGCCCATGGGCGCCATTCTACACGTGCCAGAGGAACTATTTCTGCAACCGGTGATGACACTAGCTGCAATTTTGTCGTCGAGAACTGAACTGGGGAGCATTTCCATTTGACAGCCCATGTAGATGCTCCATCACGGCTGAGAGCTAACATGCTGTCAGGTGCAATCTGCTGGATTAGGGGACCCGTAGGAACACTGAAACTGAACGCAGATGAGTAGGCAAATTTGCAGTATTTTGCCTGGTTTGCTTTCATTGGCCAAGCAACAAACTGTCCTGGCGAGAGAAGAAAATGATGGCCACCATGCGGTTGATTGCACAGTATTTGATTTGGAGGAGAGATTACCTCAACAGAAGCAATATCTTCGGGGGTACGGCTCTCTGAGTTTGTATTTTTGGAGGATGGAACCCTAGGATATTGAGCTTCTGTTGTAGACCAGAATTCATGGTCTTTTCCCAAACAGATTACAATCATGGATTTGAGACTCCAATAAACTGACTGGGGAGAGTTGTAGTCCTCAGCCATGTACATGTTTCTAGGAATTTGATCAGCAAAACGTAAGTGCGGTAATTAGCTCTGACTTACGGATACAGATATCCAATATTCATAGTCCCATCCGGATAAAATATGTCGTCGGAATGCTGAGACCACCACCGAAGATGCCGAAGTAGAAATCCCTTAACTTCTCCCGGTGACGATACAGGAGTGGGCATATCTGGCACCTCGGCCACTGCAAGCGCAGCAAAGAAACCGCCACAAGCAAAACGGTATGTCAGTGAGCGTCCAAATGGGATAGCAGCACCTATATAGTCGTTATTATAAGCTGTATTTTACGAATCATCGGGACGCTGGCACTGGAAATAACTTACCATTCTCGTCAAAGTACCTCCAGAAGGAGCTTCCGTATTCTCGAGCCCGTTGCTGGTATGTTGCTGCTCGCTCAGGATCCAAGATGATTGCAAACTTGGAATACAGCAACTGACTGAACTGGATAGCAAAGCTACCAGAGTAGTAGTCAGCTTGACGACCGCATCCAATCCTGTCACGGCGCCGATGTTTGGCACTTTCTCTATCTTCTTCAGCTTCTTGCTCACGTGTTTGCCATGGCCCATCCCCAGACCAGCCTTCGCCAATATAAAATGAATCTACGACGGCTAGATCTTGCTCCATCTCCTCTTTTACGTCCGCATGGGGGACACCCGCAACAAGTACCAATGCCAGGTTAGAGAAGACACGAAACCATCTCCAGTTATTTAATGGCATGTCCTTTCCATTCATGGCACGCAGCCACAATACAATGTTGGCTCTCGCAGTTTTCTCGAGCGAATGAAAGAACTCATTTGGGGCGAAAAGCAATGCGCAGGCAATAACTTCGGCCTCGACCATGCGCTGATCGCCATTATGAATGGAGCCCCAATATTCGGGGTGATCAGGGTTTGTTCCTGCACATATACCGTTTATCCAAGGCTGAGCTAGTAGCCTAATCGTCTCGGCGTGAGACTGATCGAACTTTAGTGAATGTAACAGGGTTGAGATCACCCAGAGCGGGCGCGCATAGCCTTCGAGTCGTGCAGCACCCTCGTCAAAGTGAGCGCCGGTTGAAGTAGGCAAGCGGACATATGCTCCGCTGGGCGAAATATGTTGGTGCAGTGGCTTAATAAATGCGATTGCGGCTTGAATGATATCGTCCCGGTCCTTCAACGGATTGTCTGAGAACCCCGGGAGTGGTGGCATCTTGATGGCGTACGTTTTTAATGTGATACTGTGTAGTATTTTGACCCCGCGGCGATAGCAATAAATTGGGAACTTCGTCTATTATCTCCCATGTGTGCTGCTGGGGTGTACCGGACTAAGTCTCGGGGGAGTTTGGAGAGCCCCAATCCCTGCTGGTGGGGTTATGTTTTTAGGAATACAGTGACTTGGGTGCTTTATAAGCTGTTTAAAATAGAAACCTACAGTATAGTACGTGCAGGCGTATAAAGCCCACTTCAATATACCTATGAACCCCCTTTTATTCATTTCGTAATTCTGCTATTATCTGTAATTAAAATTTGAGGCCTATGTCGCAATCAAATAATATATTTTTAAAAATGAACCAGAAGATAAGAGCCATCATTCGAAAGCCTTTCTACTGAATATATGCTACATCTGATGCAAAATATGCGTTGTTCAAACTAATAATCCTGTCCATTTCCGAGTATTGCTGGTCTAGTAGAATTGATGTGACTGCGGTTAATTCATCTGGACTTCCTGTGTTGTAGCCCATCCGCGCAGAAGGTGAGTTTAACATCATCGGATGGTTTGCTGCATTGTTTGAGCTTCCATCACTGGCATTAGCTATACTGGATCTTTCAGTGTCCATGAATTGCGAAGGGTGATATGTCGAGGAGGGTTCAGTCTGTAAGTTGCGTAGAGGTTGTTGTGGAATATCGGACGAGGAACCATTCGGTAATGAAACGCCGGAATAGTTTGGGGCATTGCTTAGACCCCGTTGAAATGGAGTCATTCCCGGAACATGGCCGACCTGTTCAGTTTGATGGACCTCGTTGGTACTACAGCGTGCGTCAATCCTGGTACCCTCTACCTCGCCGGCGTCTCTGTGAACCGCTTCCTGTACGCCTTGACCTTTCTGGCTCTCTCGAGAAATAACTATCTTTCCTGTCCATTCAATCTCATTGGAGTACCCAAGAACGTCTAATTTGAACGTCCGATCGACTATACATTTATTGTATATGTCATTCAGCTGGTTAAAATACTTCGCAGTGGAATTTTGATGGTTTGCGGGCTGTGGTCGATTTTGGCCCGACCAGCGTCCTGACATGATGTCAAGAAACTTCATTAGAGTCCAGTAGTCCTTGGAAAGGTCGGTTTTATAGTAGCGCCAGTGAACTGTGGCATTTGGTTAACATGTCAGCGGAATGCAGCACCCCCCGCAAATAATAGGGGTCGGGGGTGGTGAAAAGAGCTCACGGACGAACCTAAAAGAACCCGCGCACTAACAAAGACGCAAAAAGCAAACTGGTTATCTACAACGCCCTGAGAAGGCGAGTTGTCCATATATTTTTGAGTAATATTGGCTGTCTCGGAAGCTGCAGCTTCGCAAGTCTCTGCGCTGGAGAGGGTTGGAAGCTTGACAACTTCAAGCCATTCAACGGGTGGATAGGCGATTCGTTGATGCAATAGAATCATTGATGTGTTGTGGGTGATATGTGCAAGAGTTAAGTTGGGATCCATAGTCACGACTGTTGGCTGCCGTGAAATATTCGAATCTTTCCATTTCTGTGGCAGAAACATTTTCCAACTGCAAACATTGGTTAGTAAACCTGTCGAGGAGTACACCTTTGAGTATTCGTAGCGGCATAAAAAACTAGGCATACCTGACCAATCGTAAATCTAACTCTTTAAAACGCATGAGCCAGCTGCCCATTTCTTGTCGATTGCGATGATTTATTTTCTGCTGTAGGAAAAAAGTTGTAACCCGACTCAACGACTCCGTAGCCTCAACCCGATACGCGAATGCGCCCACAGTCGACAAGTCAACCTTTTGGTCAGACGGGTCGGGTTCACGAGTACCCCCTATACCCTGGCGATACCGCTCTGGGGATGATTCAGCGCCATTGTAGTCTCTTGGGAGAAATGCGATGAGGTTTCCGATTTTTCCTTCTGATTTGTCCCAGATCCCGAAAAAGGGGGTTGTGACTGCTTCTTCATTGTGCCACAGGCCTCCATCAGCTGGTAGGCGTCGATGGACATCGTTTGACGTCAGACTGGTATTCCAACTACAAAGTTAGTTCTTCAGCCCCGTTTCATTAGAAATGTAAAACAAACCCAGTGGTCACAGAACAAAACCTGCCACCCGTACTGTTAGCATTACTTCTTGGAAGCACTCTGAGTAAGGTGGAAAGCTTACCTATCCAAGTTGAAAATAGTCCAAAACACCCTTCGCCGTTCTTCTTCCTCCACCCAATTTTCTGATGTGGGCAATGAAGGCCGCGGCTGGAGCATTGGGCCATTGTCGTGGTCTTCGGACTCGACACTTAACTGAAGATACTCTACAGTCCTCGTCAAAGAGCCAACAAGAGGCCACGCACGGGAGACCCTTCCAGATCCAATCTGTATTCATTGAAGGTTAATTCATTGCCACGCATTAAAATCTAAAGGGGGGGATAACGCACATCCTCGAAGCATATAATGACTAGTGCCTGGAGATTCTCAACATGCAGCTCATCCATCGCGGTCAAAATAACAATTTTACGTGACCGTTCACAAAGAATTTCGATGTTGCCAGGATCTACTGTGATCTGCCTCCAGTCAACATGCTTGAGCATTGCCACCAACATGGCATGCAGGACGACCTCCAGGCGGTATTTGTTATTGGGATCTTGCAGCCGTCGGCGAAATCTTTTCTCGTGAAAAATTGGGATCCATGGCTGAACTAACAAAAAATATAAATCAATAACCGCCTCTAAGATTTCTGGTGGTGGTAAGGTATCCGATAGATCAGCCAAGTCATCTGGCTCGATCAAACTTGTATCTGCCCTTGGTCGTTTATTTGAGGGTGAATATGGGGCATGGGTTTGTGCCCGTGGCTGGTTCAGTTGTCTATGCTGCACATCTTCACTTTCATGCCGAGCGACGGTAGCCTCCGACGCCTGTGACCAACGCCTCTTCCTCCCTGGTTGAGTTTGTAGTTGCTCAAGGAGCAATTCTAGTCCATCACGGATGGCTAATGCCGTATCTCTGTTGTCATGTGAGGCTGGGCGCCCCCCTTCTCTTGAAGCCGCACCTTGGTCAAAAACCGCAGCCTCAAGGGCATCTATGTATACTGTTAATATTACAATATTTACGACGACTCTTCTATGACTTGCTTACCAACCCGTCTCCTCAAGGCTTCGACCGCTCCGGTTTTGAGACCAGGTTTGTCGCGGTCACCGTCGTATGTGCAGGCCGACCCTAGACATCCAATCTGTGAGTACAAACATACACTTAGGATTTATTGGCTGTGTATGGACTAATGGGATACCAAGCTTACCTTGTCTTCGGCAATGGTTGCATAGTGGAGATTCTCGTGAGCATCGAAGCTTGCGCTTGCGACATGCTCCACAGGCAGGACGGTCGTCCACTTGGCTCGGAGCACGAGGTGCTGAATCCTCCATTGCAGTCACTGGTCCGTACTGCTATGCATTCCTCCGACGTTGAATTTGCGTGGCTGGGTGGGAGTCGAAGAGGTGTGGGAATCACCTTCTAAATATCCCGGTGGATCTCGCCCGATGCCCGAGCTCATTCAGCCGGCGGTGGCAGTTGTCGCCTGATGCCGAGCAATAATGCGCGGGGAACAAGCTCTGGGGCCCATAATTACACCTTGCAGGGGTACATATTGTGCGGGGAAACGCGCGGGGAAACGCGATGGACGGACTAACCTCGAATGCCCCACGAATTGTGATTGTTCTCCCCCCGGAGCAGTCGAATCTACATCGTAACCTCCCATCAATTAACATGACTGACAAACACGTGCACCCCCAGCATGAGAGCAAACTGCTGTCCATGCCTGCTGAGATTCGCTGAGCGATTTACGATAAAATAGTCCCCGACCAGACTCACGCCTTTTTGTCGCAAGGCAGAATTCACCTGTCAGTATGTCTTCAGCCCAATAAGTTCTTACATGTATCTCGAAATACATTAAATACACAATTAAGCCACTTAAACTGCCTTTTTACCGTAGTCTTTTACCCCATTGGTAGATAAAACGTCCGGTGCAATTAGGTCTACGAGCGAACGTGCTAATTCCAGTTAGGGATATTTCAAAAGAAAGAAAATAGCTGATAAGCGATACGTCGATGGGAAGTGCACAATGAACGTCGACGTCGGTAAATTGTGTAAAGATTTGGCATCTGGAACTGATGAAGGGTCGTTTGGATTTGACCTCCTTCGATGGGCCGGAAAGCAAAAGGTCATTGACCAAGTTCTGAACAATCCGTTGCTGCAAACCTCTCGCGACAAGCTTCAGAGTGCCGCAAAAGAGCTTCGTGGAAAAGACATCCCTGTGCTCCCATTCCGGCTGTTCAAGCTGTTTGATACTGTGGGCGATCGGCTCGGGTATGAAGCTCCATATTTTTTGCGTCGCAAGGTCCTACTCGTCTCCGCTCTCAGTGCGTGGTTGTGGAATAACCCGGAGGATATCGCAACGCTTGAGGAGTGTATCTGGGCATTGTGTGACGACTACACGTGGAGTTTGCCCTCACACATGCATGGATCCAGTCTGACTGTTGAAACGAATGTCAGCTCGTCCAGAAGCAGCATACACCATGACGCCAGTAAGAGCGCATTGAACCTCGACCTTTTTGCTTGCGAGACGGGCTTGGCACTTGCGGAAATTTGTGCTCTACTCGGTGATAAACTGAACCCATTTATTGTCGAACGAGCTCGAACAGAAGTCATGCGTCGCGTTATTGATAGCTACATGCATAAATCCACTATCCAGCATTGGGAAATATTAGACAGTAACTGGTGTGCGGTCTGCGCCGGGAGCATCGGCAGCGCTGCCATGCTTCTGGTTGAGAATGACCTGGATCTCGCTGCTATTCTACGAAATTTGCTGCCTGTGATCGATAGATACATTGCAGGGTTCAGTGAAGATGGTGCCTGCACCGAGGGGCTTAATTACTGGACCTATGGAATAAGCTTTTTTGTCGTGTTCGCAGAGTTTCTCCGCAGGAGAACGGCTGGAAAGTTCGACCTGCTCTCGGACAAACGGTTCGCTTCTATTGCTTTATTTCAACAAAATTGCTTCTTTCCGGGCGCCGCAACGCTCACCTTTTCAGATGTTGAAGCAAACGATAAATATCGGCCGGGCGTGACGTGTTTTTTGGTGGAACATTTTCAAGAAGTGATGGCCCCACCATTGGTGAGCGCTATGGATGTAATGCACTCGCATTGCTACAACTTTGCCCCTGCTCTAAGTGATCTTCTGTGGACCACAGACGCTCTCTTGTCAAAGCAGGCACAGACTCAGCCATGTATCATATACGAAAAAGCCCAGTGGTTGTTGTGCAGCGGGCATGATGACACTGGATTTGCCGCAAAGGCCGGCAATAATGACGAGGAGCACAACCACAATGATGTTGGAAGCTTTCTATTTTCAAGACACGGCATAATGCTTCTATGTGACATTGGTAAAGGGGAGTACACGAAATCATACTTTGGGCCTGAGCGGTACGACACCTTTTGCACGTCTTCAAAAAGTCACAACGTCCCCATAGTTGATGGACAGAACCAGCGCGATGGAAAGGAATATTGCGCTCGAGATGTCGTTTTTGATCAAAAAGGATCCGTCTTGATGGATATTGCCCCTGCTTATTCTGTGGGCGGGTTGACATCTTTGGTGCGACACCTCTCATTTGATAACAAGAGGGGGCACTTGAGTCTCCTCGACGAGATAAAAGTCTCTCGGCCAATGGAAATAGCCGAAAGATTTGTGTCGTTTGTGCGGCCACGCATAGAAAATGGTGCCGTGATAATTGAGGAGGGTGCTACCACTTGCACACTTGTGACCACAACCTCCCTACCCCCCCAGATTGGTGTGTCCGAGCATATCAACCATCAAGGGAGAAGTGTACTGGTATACACCATCGATTATACCATTTTCGTGGAAGAGAGTGCAGAATTTGAACTTGTTATCACATAATTGGCTTATTTTTGAATGGCAAATTCAGTCACAATATAAATAGTCGAGAAGACTTGGAAATCATAACATGTATGGATTTTGTTCGCAAAAGTTAATATTAGAACATGGATTAACTAGAATATAATCTAATTGTATTACTCGTCGACTTTGGTGGGCTTTCTTGGCACTTTTTCTGCCGTCAGCAAATATCCTAGTACCCGTCTAACAAGATCTTTCCGTGGCTCAGCTTGGTCATCGTTACTCAATGCATGAGACGCGCCCGGTATGACTGCGCTATGGTCTCGATCCCAGATTTGATCCCGTCCGTTATGATTAAGGGCATTCATCCACCTCACCAGTAAGGCTTCCTTATCAACCCAAGCTGGAACTGCTTGGTCCGCCCCCGAGTATAAAACCATCAGCTTGTGATTTAATAGCCCGCGCTCTTTGATCATCCCAAAAGTTTTCGCTAGTTGCTCGTCACCGATATCTGAACTGAACAAGTCATCCTCCTGCGGCGCCAGCGGGCTTTCAGGACTGTTGAGACTCAAAAATCTTCGGCTGCTTAATGGGACGTTGGGTAGATAACCAATCTGACTGGTCAAAGACAAAGGTAGCAGCGTATCACAAGATGCTTCAGGGTCCGCCTCCTTTGCCATCTTTTCTAGCTTCTGGTATGCTGCTTCGACCTCGCTCGGCGTCTTGCCTCCGATCCCCATCTCCCTGCACAGTATGATTGCTTCCCTATCCGACACTGGTGCTTGCATAATTGCCCCGTCGATTTCCAGACGTTTGACATGCTCACACCAAGGATCAAATGGTGGAATGCCTCTGTGGGGATTTGGACGATATAAGTAATGCATAACAAACTGACTTCCGGACGAGTGGCCCATAAGAACGATTTTGCCATCGCCGAATTTGCTGGTCTTGTAGTCTTTGATATATTTTACGCATCGGGCGACCTCATCTGTATCTCTGTCAAGATGCCCGAGGCCCCATGATTGATAGGAGGAGGTAAGGTTTAAGGTAAAAAGCGACCAGTCCGTGGGTTGTAATGCGCGCACGATGTCGGACATGTAGGATGTCGTTGCGAGGCCATCTCCTAGACCCCCCAGGAAGACGATGCTATGAGGTTTATGAACGGCGCTTGCGGTATATTCAAAGGTGACAAGAGTTTCTGTCTGTTCCACATCTTGTCAGCTACACCCACAGCGGTGGATAGTCGAGGTGAAGGCAGGAACGTACGTAATGATGCAAAATACCCGGGAGGCCACCTTTGGGCCAGAATTTCGAACACATATTGGTATAAAGGCAAAATACGTAGATTTTGGGGGTCAATTAAATTTGATGTAATGTTTTTGGGGTTCAGTGAAGGTTGAAAGAGGTCCCCAGTCCTCGCAGCAACCCTTGATATCCTCTAAACGAGCATTGGCTTGCATGCCATCCCACACTGCCTTGATAAATCCGCCCTGTTACCAATCCCACTTAGTTCCGAGATCGGCTTTATGCATCTGTAGCGGGTGTTTCTGCGCCTAGGAATGACCCATCGGCGGATGGGGCCCCCGGTACGATACAGAAACGTAACGGACCTGGACGAGGAGAGCTGAACACTCATAGGATCTGATTAGATTTTCTAGCTCCATCGCTAGCGGATCTGATTAGATTAGTACTCGGAGCAATGTCTAGTTTAGGCTAGACTATGTCTTCACAAGTGGCTTGACAGCCTAGTTTCGGTAAACTCTACCTATTAAGGATGGCGCGGTAGACCCCGGATCACGGAATCGGTACTAAGACCCTGCAAGGTACTTCTGATCAAAGTATATACTTCTGGCCATGTCACTGCCAAGATGGAACCATGTTGCTTGACTATACTGAGAATGTAAATGCACCACCTTAGCTTCGGCTCTTCGAAAGATTCAGGAATTGAAAAGATGCTCGTCCCTCCCGATATAAACCGTGCCAAGATTACAGGACCAGAGAAGCTGGGCTGGTGTCACAATGGGATCTATACTCATCGAAGAGATACAAGGCCAAAACAAGGGGAGGGATGGTCCTATCGACATATTTTCAAAACGAGAGGTAGAAGGTGACAATGGCTTCAGATATTTTGAGGTTGCCGGCCTTGCATCTGATCCGGCCCTCTCCCTGACTGGCATGAAAGATGAAATATTGCTTTTATCATGGCTCATTGTGCTTCTGAGGACTTGCGAAAGCGGCCAAGTCAGTTTCGACTGGACAAATACGAGCTCAGAAGACTGCTCCGAGTATGAGCAAGATATCAGGAGTCTGTCAACGGACAACCTAGCGGCAGGATTGCAAACTAATATTGCGGACGCCGCGACAATAATATCTCATTCTATCGCCGCGGTCGAACCCAATCGGCGTAAACCCAAGTCTAGTCCTGGGTCGCTCTTCGTAAGCACCAGTTCACTATCGAAAACCTCTGATGGAGCCAAAGACGAAGTAAGTCAACGATCAGCTTTAGTTACCAAGTACAGTAGCTAACTATGAGAAAAGAGCGTACTTCATCTCGAGATACGCCTTAATAATAGTATTCTTGAGATCCATCCAGTCTGGCAAACCAAACATATGCCAGAGTACAACATCGTGCGACATATCGAATCACTTGTTGATACGATTAAATTATGCCTTTCAAACCCGGATGCATCAGTGGAGGACTGCCTCCGGCCGACCACGCGTGACATAGACCATATATGGGGCTGGAACCGCCTCCTACCGCCCTCTTGCGGCTTTTGCATGCACGATATGATCGCCGAACGATCTCAAGGACTATTGGAAAAAGTGGCAATCTCATCATGGGATGGAAATTTGACGTACGCCCAAATCGACAGGTATTCCACGCTCGTAGCGGGCACGCTTCAGGAAATGGGTGTTAAATTGCATGACGTTCTTCCTGTGTGTTTTGAAAAGTCAAAATGGACAATCGTCGCCGTGCTTGCAGTGATGAAAGCTGGAGCAACCTTTGTCCTTATGGATCCAACACTCCCACTTGCTCGCCTCCAAAATATGGCGGAACAGGTGGGCGCAAATATAATGGTATCGTCGCGTAACCAGCATGATCTGTCGACATCGATCGTATCGAATGGCAAGCTCCTAATAGTTGAGGCGGACACATTTCCCTTCTCATCGGACTCACAAGAACTTCCAAAGTTAGCAGCTGTACCGTCATCTGCTTTGATGTACATCATATTCACTTCTGGAAGCACAGGCGTTCCCAAAGGCGTCACCATTTCCCACGAGACATATACAAGCAGTGCTATTCCTCGAGCAAAGGCGGTTGGCTATACAGAGACCTCTAGGGTCCTTGATTTTGCATCATACGCTTTCGATGTCAGCATCGACAGCATGCTGTTAACTTTAGGCAACGGCGGATGCCTTTGTATTCCATCCGACGAGGACAGAGTCAACGATATAAACGGAGCGATGCGAAGTATGGAGGTTAACTACGCCGGCTTAACTCCGTCTGTGGCCCGCATACTCGATGATGATGTTATAGCATCCCTCAGTGGTCTTGGTCTCGGTGGAGAGGCTGCCTCGGCGAGAGATGTTAATCTCTGGGGCCAAGCCACCAGAATTATCATTGGTTACGGCCCCTGTGAATGCACAATCGGATGCACAGTAAACAGTAGTGCAGCCACAGGCAGAGATTATGTCTCTATTGGACCGGGAAATGGGGCCGCCATCTGGATCACCAACCCGGACGACCACGAAACGTTAATGCCAGTCGGTGCTGTGGGCGAATTGCTTGTCGAAGGTCCGATCGTAGGACAAGGCTATTTAAATGACCCCAACAAGACCGCAGAGGTCTTTATCAACGACCCCAAATGGCTAGTCGCAGGGCATAATGGTTATTCTGGCCGTCGGGGACGTCTGTATAAAACTGGGGATCTCGGAAAATACGACCCCGATGGCTCTGGGGGCATTGTCTTTGTTGGAAGGAAAGACACCCAGGTTAAATTACGTGGACAGCGAGTCGAGCTTGGGGAGATTGAAAGTCAGCTGAGAGCTAGGCTACCTTCAGACACCACCGTTGTTGCCGAAGTGATTGTGCCAATGGGTGGGGGCCAACCTACCTTGGTCGCATTTATCACATCAAAGTCCATGAAGGGCGAGGGTACTGATTTAATATCACCACAACTTCCTGGCGAGCTGCGCGACAAACTCACCGAAGCTGATGCAGAGCTGGCAAAGGTTTTACCGCGATATATGGTTCCTAACGCATACATACCAGTAAATTATATCCCAGCTTTAATATCTGGAAAGACCGATCGTAAACGACTCCGACAATTTGGTACTACGGTCGACCTGCGAGATTTGGATCAAGACACATCTAGCAATGCTCCCCGTGAAATGACCGAAACCGAGCGGCGTTTGAGGCAAGCCTGGAGCGAGGCGTTGAAACTCGATGAAGAATCTATTCAGCCCAACGATAATTTCTTCGCGCTAGGCGGCGACTCTGTGATGGCAATGAGGCTTGTGTCTGTCTGCAGAGCGCAAGATTTTGATCTGACAGTAGCCAGCATTTTCGGCAACCCCACACTCTCGTCGATGGCTGGCGTTGTCGTGGCTTCCAACTCGCAAGCACCCGTGGAAATGACACCATTTTCTATGCTGTCCACTTCTACTGAAAGTGCCTGTCTCGAAGCGTCGCATGCTTGTGGATCCAATCTGGAAGCTGTCGAGGATATATACCCATGCACGCCCACGCAGGAGTCGTTGTTCACTTTCTCTCTCAAATCGACCAAGGCGTATGTCGCCCAAAGAGTAGCATGTATTCCACAGCATATCCATCTTGATGCCTGGAGAAAGGCATGGGAGGACGTCATTGCGGCAAGCCCCATTTTGCGCACTCGCGTGGCACAACTCCAAGAGCCTGGTCTTCAGCAAGTCGTCCTAAATGAAAGCATCTCCTGGAGAGATTCGACGAACCTAGCACAGTATCTCGACAATGATAAGGCAGAGAGAATGAATCTAGGGGATAGTTTAGCTCGGTATGCCATTGTCAGCCCTCCAAATGATGACAGGCGATACATGGTCTGGACAGTCCACCACGTACTCTACGACGGGTGGTCAGAGCCATTGATCCTCGAAAAGATATCTGATGCTTTGAAAGAAAGGCACACCGAAACTAAGACATACATGCGGGACTTTGTTAAATTTGTGCGGGACACAGATGAGACCGCCATGCAGGAGTTCTGGCGCCAGGAGCTAAAGGGTGCTGTCGGGCCTCAGTTCCCCCGTCTTCCGTCCAGAGACTACTTGCCAACTCCAGACTCCATGATTGAGCACCTAATACCCCTTGAGAAACTCAGCGGGTCGCCATTCACACTTGCAACACTGATACGCGGCGCATGGGCGCTTGTGGCATCGCAGTACACAGGCAGCGATGATGTCGTATTTGGAGAGACGCTGATGGGCCGAGACATTCCGTTACAAGAGGTGGAAAGTATTATAGGCCCGCTGATTGCCACTGTGCCTGTTCGCATACAATTCGACCGCACGAGCTCTGTCGAATCTTACTTAAATGCCGTGCAGCAAGATATACTGGCCCGAGCGCCATACCAGCATATGGGAATGCAGAACATCAGAAAGGTTAGCCGTGACGCTCAGCATGCTTGTGAAGCCAGCACTGGTCTGGTTATCCAGCCGGAATCGACATATGTGGATGGCGATCTTGGCTTTAGCCAGGGAGATGCCGTCCGCGAAGCGCTACATTTCAACCCCTATCCGCTCATGTTGGCCTGTGGGATTCAAAAGGCTGGCTTCAGAGTGTGCGCTAGTTTCGACAGCAGCTTGATCGAAGTCTCACAAATGCAGCGAATCCTTGCGCAGCTGGAAATGGCGTGTCTGCAGTTGACGAAAGACAATTCTCGGAAAGTTAGCGAGATATCATGCCTCCCAGAGTTGGAATTGGATCAAATCTGGAACTGGAACCAGACTCCTCCTTTGGCTTTGGACGCATCATCGAAGCTTCGAGCCAGTTCAAGTATCAAGCAGGGGGAGACATACCCCCGTGCACTAATTCCTTGGGTGTGCGATCCGCGAAACGCGTCATTATTATCACCTATTGGCTGTACCGGCGAGCTCTGGCTCGAGGGGGCCTTTCTCTCTGGTGAAACCGTCGAGTCTCCACCTTGGCTCAAGACTGGCAGCTCAAAATGCGTCGGCCGGAGGGGCAAAGCTCAGGCAACAGGAGATATGGTTCAATTGAAAGAGGATGGAAGCTTGGTATATGTTGGTCGAAAGGAGAATGTCGTGTCATTCCAAGGGCATACGGTAGACATTGGGGACCTCGAAACCCACTTCACAAGACTCCTCTCACCAAATATTCGTGCCGCTGCTGCTCTCTTCCAACCATCGGATAGCACTCAGGAGGGTTCAGAGCAAGAACTAATCATCTTTATAGAACAGCAATTCTCCGACGAAGACGGCACTGGCATCAAATCTACGTCACACGATATAACTTGCGACTCCTCGGACCCACAAAGCTTCGAGACAACCATTTGTGCCACTATTCCTCCCAATATTGTCGTGGCTCTGAAAAAACTCGACAAATTTATTCAGGACTCGCTCACATCGTACATGGTTCCCTCGGCATATGTCGTAGTCGACAAACTGCCTGCTGAGTCAAGCCAAATTGACCATGGTGTGCTCAACAAGCTAGCCTCCGCAATTCCTCGAGACGTACTCACTCATTTCCGTGAAAGCTTGGAGGAGGCATGGACCAAAAGTTCGGCGATAGCAAATTTGACACCTGCAGAGGACATTCTTCGGTCTTCTTGGGCGACGATTCTCGGAATCAGCCCTGAGAAAATAGACATCGATGACAATTTCTTTCGTATTGGAGGCGACTCTGTCTACGCCATGAAATTAGTATCACGTCTCCGCACACTGGGACACAGTTTGACCGTTGCTGATATATTCCGACACATGCGCCTGGGTGACGCGGCCAAGGTGATGAGAATTGGTGAAGCTCCGAAACCGAAGATCCAGCCATACAGACGGTTTTCGACGCTGGGCAACTTGGACCAGGATCTATTTCTGTCGACGATTGTTAGGCCACAACTTGCTGACCCGCGTTGCTCCATCCAAGATGTATGCCCGGTGACGGATTCACAAGCACTTGATATCAGAGGAACTCTCCAGGTACCACGGACGTCAATGCAATATACCATGCTGTACTTTGATAGCGGCATCGATCGCCAGAAACTATTTGGCGCCTGCAAGGAGCTGGTCAAGACTCACGATATACTGCGCACTGTTTTCATTGAGCACGAATCCGCCTTTTTCCAAGTCGTCTTAGACGAGTTCGATTCGCCGGTAACGACATATGGTGTCGATGGCGATCTCAAGCAATATGTTGCCAACCTCTGCAAAACACACATAGAAGCAGACTTTAAACTAGGATCGTCTTTCCTTAAATTGCTACACGTCGAAGGCAATGACGGCCAAGAGTGCCTCATCATTGGCCTCTCCCACGCCCAATACGATGGCATGTCTCTGCCTCGACTGCTCCAGGATCTGGAAACCCTATACACTGGCGCAAAAATAGTCGACTTCGAACCATTTTCTTCATACATGACGCTTGTTTCCAACACTCGTGCCCATACTAGTGCCCTGGCGTACTGGCGCAACCTCCTAAACGGCTCCGCCCTCACCATCCTACCCGGCCCATCCACCCAACCAACCGACAAAGCAACTTTCCAGACGCACCCTGTCCCCACCTTCACTCCTCTGCAAGACATTACCACCGCCACCCTTCTCTCAGCCGCCTGGGCACTCCTCCTCGCCCGCCGCCTCCGCACCGCAGACGTAACTTTTGCCAGTGTCACCTCGGGCCGCACCAACGACCTCCCCAATATTGAGAACGTTATGGGACCCTGTTACCAACTCACGCCTCTCCGCGTTGCCTTTTCGCGAGAGTGGACGGCCAATGACTTGCTCCACTTTATCCAGAATCAGAGCGCCGACTCGGCTGCCCACGACTATGTTGGGTTCAGCGCGATAAAGGAGAAGTGCACGCAGTGGTCGAAAGAGACGGTGGTGGATTCGATTGTCCATAATCAGGACTTTGAGGACTTTGATACGATGCCATTTGCCGGTGGAGAGTGCAAGGTGGATATTTTGAACCCGCATGGAGATGCGGCGGCGCCTTTTAAGGCCGTCTCGTTTATCAAGGACGGGGTATTGACTGTTGGAGTTGTGGGAAGTGAAAGGGATGCTGCGTTTGTGGATGGGATTCTGAAGGAATTGGCTGCCGTTGTTGAAGAACTCGCTGTTCGGCCATCTGAGATATTGCTTCTTGATGGAATGTTTGAATCGGTGGTATAATTAGATTCCGGCCTATATCCCGGATAGATTGATCTTGAGGCGTTAGCTAGTATATTGTTAACATCTCTCTAGTATATTTGTGAAATTTAGGAATTAGATATGTTCATTATCCACCGACTATGTGAAAGCTTAACCCTCTGAGGTTTAATATGCTGCCATGCAAATTTGATGATAAGTTCGTCCATTGTTTTCAATCGTTGATCTTCAGATTAAAAATGCTCGGCTACATATTGCAAATATTGAGACGATGATTTCAAAGATGATGATTTTAAACCAATTTATATTACAAAATATATGCGACTATATACTAGCCTTTGCTATCCCCACGTCTGTTCCAAGCGCAAAGCGGCGTATGCACACTTAGAAGACCGTACCCTTAACCTGCGCTACCTTTGCAACATTAATATTCCTAATCAGCAAGATAGAAATGAACGCAAGACACATGATTCCCGTTCCTGCTGCCAACATCCTCGTCTGCGCATACCCATACGACTCCTGGATCGCCAATCTCGTCGGGCTTCCAACATCATAACTCAACTGCGTCTCGAGATCCTCATAGATAGATCCTAGATCGGGAAGAGCAGATGCAGGAAGATTCCTCTCAAGTGCCTTCTCAAATGTGTTTGTCCAGATGGCGCCGGAGATGGTAGAACCCATCGCGTTGCCGATAGTACCGGCAACGTTGAGGAGAGCAAGAACCGCGGCGACGTGCTGATGGTCGACAGCAGCCAGGATGGCAACCTGGCCAATAAGGATAAAGATGCTTCCACCGATGGAGATGAAAACCTGGCACATGACGAGGTAGCCGACGGATTGGTTGGGGCGGCGGAAGTAAATCATTAGGCCCTGCGAGAAAATGTATAGCGGGACTGCGATGTAGAGGAGCCACTTGTAGTAGCCAGTCCGGCGGATCAAATAACCGACGATCAAGAGGAGCACACCGGACACTACGTCAAAGGTGTTGCTGATGTATCCGGCCTGGGCAATGCTCACATTGTTGACGGCTTGGAGAAACGACGTGAAGAAGTTGGCCCAGCAGTAATAGGAGATCTGGTATGTGATGCTCAGTAAGCAAGCGCCAATGACGGTTCGGTCTGTGAGAAAGGTGAAGTTGAGCATAGGCGTTGGAGCTAGGTATAGCTCAAAAAATCCAAAGGATATGAGCGCGACGAATCCGATGACCAGCATGGCAATGATGTAGCCCGAGGCCCATCCATTGGGGGCGCTGTCGGCAATGGTGAAAGGAAGCAAAAATACTGTGAGGCCGACAGAGAACAAGAGAACTCCAAACGCTATTGGTGGTCAGTATTTGGCAAGATATAGTGATTAAAAGCTGCGTTGCTTACCGTCAAACTCAATGGCATAGTACCAAATACTCTGCAATAATGTGCGGCCGCTGTTGTCGGTGACCAAAAGGCCTCGTTTCTCGGCTTTCTTGAGGTTGACCTTCAGTAGAACGTATAGGGGGGCTGCGACGATGGGAAAGATGATTGCAAAGCAGCCAAACCCCCATCGCCAGCTGATATTATTGTAGAAATCTTCCGACGCTTTTGCTCCAGCGAATGCCGTAATCATATATGGCGAGGAGGTGAAAGCGTACGCCAAGCCTCGATTCTTCAGCTTGGACGCATCGGCCGTGATCACATCCACACAATAAGTCATACCTCCGAAGCCGATACTGTAAAACACCTAGTATCCAAATGTTAGCATCTGTTAAATCTACAACGTCTTATTCCAAGCCAGGGTAGGTAGTCTCACATATGCGGCACAGAAGGTAGACAGATTATGGCACGTAGCCATGAGAATCAATCCCAGGGTAGCAAAAGAAGCCATTATGAGGAAGCCTTGGGCACGACCCCAGACATCCAGAACCTTTGACAATGGAATGTACGTTGCGGCCGACATGGCGCTTGCGACAATGTAAATGACATTCAGCAGCGAATGCGATTCGAACTCGCTTGTGACATAGGGTAGTAAGTTGGAGAGAATCGAGGACTGGAATGCGTTGACAAAATAAAGTAACCAAATGCTATTGACGCGAACTGTTAAGGACCTTGCCAGGTATAGTCATCGGTAGACGGCAACTTACTTGAGGAAGACTGCGACCAGCGTTGTCTTTGTCCAGGTCAACGTCACGGCCTCGACATCGTGAACACCGCGTTGCGCATCTTCAGTAGGAAGTTCCTCCTGCAAGTCACCATTGCTGTCGGTTCCAGTTGTACCGATGGCCGGGTCTTCTATGTTTTTCTGATTGCCTTCAACGATGGGATCTTGTCTGCCTTCGTCTTTCTTTTCCTCAACAATCGTACCAACGGTGACGGAGTCGACTCCATCGTCGGTCGCCCGACGGCCAAAGATGGACCGAATCTTAGGATACAGTGCCATTGTTGATAACTTTGAAAGGAAGCAAGATGATGGACAGCTTGCCAAGAACTCGAAAAAGATAGACACTGCAGCAACGGAAATCCTTACGCTTATAGCTATAGCTCTTTCTAGCGCCGTGCAGATTAATATACTGATAAGAATGATTGCTCCCGAGGTCGGCTCATTGTCTGGAAGCTGGTGCGTGCCAAGTATTGACACTACTCTGGGCCCTTACTTGGTGAGTGGTATTAACGGTTAAGGGGGGCCCTCAGACTCTGCAGACTCTGCCGCCCACGCGCGTCCGCACGCAAGTTTGCCATCTAACCCGTCCATCCCACTACAGTAGTCTGCCCAACCCCACGTATACGCCACCATAACAGCAGCTTAGAGAAGAGACCCAGGACGGCAACCCGCCGATTATCAAATCTAATCAGATGGCGTTATAAATATTGACCTCTTTGACACATCTCGTGGGTCTGGGAAAGACTTTTGGCGTCGGTTGGAAGTGTTTTGCGAGCCACATGGCGGTACATGTTAGAATGGCAACGAATGTCCACATGTACCACGGCAGAGACGGCAGAGGGACAAGGGAGAGTACTCATATGGAAGGAATGAACTAGACCAAACGTGTCGATCCGCAAGGGATACTCCTGACAGGTACCACCCAGCACATGCTACTTGGCAGGATTGTCCTGCATATTTGGACCATTATTAGGGCTTCATACTCCATCAAGGTCCACAGAAGCGAGGACCAAGACAACGCTGTACAGTACTCCACTACTCCACTGACATGTACCCCTCTTGGGGGGGTTAATCGCGCATGCAGGATCTGATAAGATGAAGACTTTTTTACATGGCGCAAGGGTTCACACGTAACACGGGCCCACCGGGTTTCACTTGAGGCATCTAGGGCAACCCCCACGGCCCGGGGAAAGCGCGAAGCGCCAGTACTTTGGTGGTTGGTACCGACTAGTGCGGGTAAATAAGGCGCTAAGCGGAACTAATGGTGCTAGTGCCATCTGATAAGAGGACCCCTGACAGCACGCTTCAATGACAGGGTACGAGTGGAACTCCGTCCAACACGAGGCAAACTCCACAAAGGAAACAACTGGCCGTAACCAATACAACATAGCCCGCTATAACAGAAAGGCGTACCCAATTAATAGCGGCGTTTCAATAGTTCAGATTAATTTTTAGTTCCTTTCTCTATTCCGAGGTTTATCCTGACCCCAGCCATTGCACTTCAGACTCCATCCCTTCTTACAGCTTCGAATCCATCCACTTAGGATGTCGCTTCTCTACAAACGCCTGGATGCCCTCGGCGAAATTGGCACCCTTGACTAGGTGGGGGTACCACTCATCCGCCAGCGTCGTCACCGTCTCCTCCACGCTCCCTGCTTCCCAGCTCATCCGCACTCCATGACGCCCAACTATCAACGCGTCCGGGCTGTTCTTGCACATTTCTTGCGCCACTTGAACCGCCGCGCGGGCAACATCGGACCCAGTATCCACCAAACGCGTAACAAGACCCCAATCATACATCGTCGCGGCGCTCACGCTCCTGCCCGTTAGGACGAGATCCATGGTTCGCTGGAGGCCTAGGGTTCGTGTCAGCCGTGGCAGACAACCCGCCACAGGGACGATTCCACGCTTTGCCTCGGGTAGGGAGAAGATCGCTGAGGAAGACGCAATAACGAGGTCGCAGTTAGCCACCATCTCGAGGCCCCCGCCCATACATATCCCATTCACCGCTGCGATGATCGGCTTCTTGCCACTTCGGCGGGGAAGCCCTGCGAGGCCTGGTGCAGCCATACTGTTTACCACCCCAGCTTTGTTCATGGCGTTCCATTCTTAATGCGTTAGTGGCCAGTTCTCATTGACGGAAATTCTCATGTGTCACAGAAAGTGACGGGCTTACCTTGTAGATCGGCCCCAGTGCAGAAAGCTCTCTCGGTGCCAGTGATAATGCCAACCCACAAGCTCTCGTCTTGGTCAAACTGCTCCCAGATCTCTTGGATTTCCCGGCTCGTAGGTAGGTCGATACAGTTCAGCTTCTCGGGCCTAGTTAATGTGACCTGCACAATCTTGTCATCTGGGAATGACACTTTAAAGTGCTTGAAATTCAGGGATCTCGATCGGAGAGACATCGCAGGAGTGGATTGGACAGTCAGCCTAGGTAGATTTTGAACCAATCGATGCAAGGCAAGCGTCTCAATGTTATTGTGTAATCAGACCAGCTACTCCCCTTTGCTTTATACTTTGCAAGGTGGTTCGTGCTGCCGGTATACTGCCGCCGGCATTCTTAGTGCATTCGCTTCCCGGATATGATTCTTACCAGGGCAAGATCTGAGGAAGCTAGATTATATGCCATGTCGGTAATGGTAGGGATACGGGGTAACAGGTGCCGGTGACCTCTTTCAAATATGTGGCCTTGTCCTCTGTCAAAACTTTTGGGTCTCTATCTGCAGCAACTTTGATCTTCAGTTGATCCTCTTCCTCAATCCAGTACATTTTGTGTTGCGACGTTGTTGACAAACCACAACGATCAACACGGCAAAATGTCATCCAGTTCAGCGCCTAAAAAATATCCTCTGGTGAAACTACCACACCCCTTTCTCACCGAATACCGCGTGCAAACTGTCGCCGAAACCACACCCGCCAGACTCACCTTAGCACCACTTGGGCAGCCTCCAGCAGGACGGCCGCTTGCTCAATTACTTCACAATGAGAACCTCTCGTGGCTCGAACTCTCCTTAGCACCCAAAGACGACCGGCCCCCGACTTCAAATAACAGCGCCTGGGCTCGCGCGCGCCGAAGCCCACAAACAACCTTCCTGTGGACAGGCGACAGTGCTCCATCTCTGGGCCAGATCTGGAATGTGATTCATGCCATCTACACAGCGCATCCAACACACGAATACTTCCGCGTCACTCTCGTTGGCGCAGGCAAGGAAGTCGTTCGCACCGAGCTTCTCACCACTGGTCTCGGAATCGAGCATCCTGCCCCATGGCACCCTAAATTCAAAACCACCACCCGCCCCGACGACTTTCTCATCCTCCGCAGCGCATTTTGGCAAGGCGCTGCGTCGCCTGCAGGCCCGCGACCCATATGGGCAGTTGGAGATGGCACAGACGGACCCCTCCGCCAGCCATTGGACCAATACCCCCTCATGCCTGAGAACTACGAGGTCACGATGAAGTTTCCCGACGAACCAGTCTACACGCGCCATCCTACACGTCGCCCCAAACCGCACCCGGGCTCTATTGTCTACAGTCGTTACATCCCCGAGATCGCAGAGCACTTCTCCCTCGAAGCCGTCAACTACGAAGACGCGGCACACCTCGCGCTCTTTAATAAATGGCAGAATGACCCGCGCGTCGCCCAGGGATGGAATGAGACGGGTACGCTGGATGAACACAGAAATTACCTCCGCAAACTCCATAATGACCCTCATGTCCTCTGCCTCTTCGGCCGCTTTGACAATACCCGCTTTGCATATTTCGAGCTCTACTGGTCCAAAGAGGACCACTATGGTGCCCACTACGACGCCGCGCCCTACGACCGCGGTCGCCACTCCCTCGTTGGAGATGACTCTTTCCGTGGCGCGCGGCGCGTCAATGCGTGGTACTCGTCTTGCATCCACTATTGCTTCCTGGACGACGTGCGCTGTGGAAATGTTGTCGGTGAGCCCAAGGCGACTGGTGGGACAATTTTGAGCTATGAGAATGCACAGGGCTTGACCATTGGGAAATACGTTGATCTAGGGCACAAAAGAAGTGTGCACTCAGTTTGTAGCCGCGAGAAATGGTTTCAGCTCTGTCCGATCTTTTGGGATGGGAGGGAGAGGCCCTTAGAGAGTGCGGATCGGGCTGCTTGGAATGCGAAGCTTTAGGAGAGAAATATGTGCTATATATGGGGATTTAAACTGTCTATAATAGAGATGGAGCAAGAGTATGGCTCGAAAAAAAGGCCATGAAGAGGATGGAGGTGAATGTGCCAGTGGGATTGGTGTTTGGGTGAATATTATTTTACGGCTGGATATATGTGGTTTATTTCTCAACATCAATTGGCAGTAGATTCAGACTATCTTTCTGCTTCGATCTGAAATGTAAATATCTGGATTCTAGAACTCGGGTTCGCGAGACCAGCAGACTTCACCGTCTGTTTTTCCTTCTTGCTCATGTGTTTGGACTGTCTCTTTCGAAACGATCGTCAGTTACCCACCAACCAAAAATAAAAGATCGTCCCTGCGACAGCTTACGACAGCTTGCGACAGCTTCAGCCATGTGAGTCGGGACGCACAACAGCTTCCTCAATACTGCCCCTCTCCCCCCACTTTCCGTCATACCCGCCCTCCCAACCTCACCTACTGCACATGCAAATGCAAATGCACCACGTTTATCCCACCCGCCCATCCACTCCCGGATATTTTAAGCGACAACATCCCACCAACGCCCCACTGTAGGCTAAAAGGATCTGATAACTTTCTTTGCAACCTCCTCTTCCCCACTCTCCACTGCCCAGCCGGATATTCGGACCGATTTTGTTACTTATAAGATCATCTGATTAGATTGGATTCTCATATTATGGCTTTTAGCACATCTTGGCGCCAATGGTGTGTTTTTGCGCGGGATAGGGGGGAAGAAAAGCTTGTAAGGAAGGAGCGATGGGCGTGCCTTCCCAAGGTTTTATTTCTTGGCTCCCATCGTTCCTTCCCGTCTTTTCGGTTTTTTGGACGCCATCGCTCCTTCCTTTCCTTCATTACCCGTAAGGTTCCGATTTCTTAGCCCTGTTATGGTTATTACGTATACTCAACAGCTCTTGCACCCTTACAAGTCGGGCTTGGCAGTGCATGGTCGTGCCGCAAATTACTCCAAGTAGTGCATGTCCTCATGGTACATGCGGTGCTTGTATCGTAGCATTGATGATCCACGGGATCCACCAGAACATGAGTGCAATGTCACGATATACCCAATGGTGCATTTTCTAGCTATACGCCCAATGGGTTGTGTATGGCTCTAGAATGTAAAGCAATCAGATGGATACCGATGTCGGTAACCTCTTGGACCAGTTCCAGGGCTATAGCTACCCTGCGAGCGACGATCTTTCGGTCCCCATAGAGCCCCGACAGGGCTTTCCAAACAGTCAGAATCGAATGGAATTTGACAAATGCCTGGACGGATTTTCTCAAAGTGCCGCTTTCTAGCGTAGCGCAATTCGCGAGCCTGTGTGTGCATGGGAGTTTTATTATCACTCGAAGATCTCTGCCCAAATACTCTGTAACCTCAAGGTAGCTTGCATGTTGTCACGAATAGCTGCGATGAAGATCATCCAGAAGCTTGCAGGCTATCACCAGCTGCTTCTAGCTGGGAATCCTACGAAGCTTGACATTGGCACCCTGCTGGTTGGAATCCTTGCTGCAATTGCATCTGGTGTTCCCTTTCCTCTGATTGGAATCGTCTTCGGCCAGCTCCTGGACGACTTCAACGCCGTCACGTGTGATGCTGTCGATACCACAGACTCGGGTCCGGAATACCAAGCCAGCATCAACAGTAAGATCCTACTGATCGTATATCTCGCCATCGCTCAATTCGTCACCATCTATATCCACCTCACTTGCTGGACCCTAAACGGTGCTCGCCTGGCCCAGAGGCTGCGGGAACGGTATCTCCAAAACTTGCTCCGACAGGAACCGTCATACTTTGATAATCTGCCTCCGGGAGAAATCGCCTCGAGACTCAATGGCGATATCCAGGCAATTCGATCCGGCACGTCTGAGAAGGTTGGAATATGCCTCTCCAGCTTGTCGTTCTTCATCACGGCGTATATTGTCGCTTTTATCAAGGACTACCTCCTCGCGGCAATGCTCATCTCGTTGGTCCCTGCCTTCTTCATAATGTCGTTTGTGGGAGGATATTATATTGAGAAGTACTCCGGGCTCATGTCTGATTATGCCGCTACCGCCTCATCGATTGCCTCAGAGGCACTCTCCAATATTCTCGTCGTCCAGGCCTTTGGTGCGAATGTGAGACTGGAAGACAAATTCTCGGACTCGCTCAAGGCTTCGGAACAGCAGGGCCTGAAGAAGGCCACCGCAGTCGGCATACAATCTGGTGTCCTGTACTTTATTGCATATTCGGCGAATGGTTTGGCATTTTGGCAGGGTAGCAAACGTATTGCCATAGCGGCACACTCAGACTCTCCTACAACCACCGTGGGTGCCACATTTACGGTCATTTTTATTCTGATTGAAGGTTAGTAGACTCCAATCCTAGCACTACGCCGTATTAATATATTGTACAGCTACATTGCTCCTCAGCCAAGTTGCACCTTTTCTCCATCTTTTCTCGGCTGCCGTTGCCTCGTACCAGAAGATGCGCGAGGATATCGACCGCGAGTCGCTCATTGATGGTACAGGTGGTTCAGGTCTGTGCCTCACGCAGGCGGAGGGTGGCTTCGAGTTCAAGGATGTTTCATTCACCTATCCCTCTAGGCCAGATGTTACTGTCTTGGATCAGATCAATATCTCCATGCCCGCTAACAAACATACTGCCATTGTCGGCCTATCTGGAAGTGGCAAGTCGACTGTCGCGGGTCTTATCACAAGATTATACGACCCCACGGCGGGTCAAATTTTGTTTGATGGTCATAATCTTTGTGAACTGAACGTCCGAAACTCCAGAAGTTTCCTCGGACTGGTGCAGCAGGAGCCTTCTCTCCTCAACCGCTCGCTCTTGGAGAACATTGCACACGGGTTGATCAACTCCAGCAACCCTGATCATACATGTTTAAATACAGCACTTCTCGGTCCTGATCTCTCAGGCCTAGCAGCAGACCTCAGAGAAGGCGAAGAACTCACAGCTGCAGCAGAGAAACGAGGTCCGGAAATTGTCAAAATTGTCACTCTCGTCCGAGAGGCAGCGGTGCTTGCCGATGCGGATACCTTCATCGCTGCTCTACAACATGGATACGGGACCACCGTCGGTTCTAGTGGTCGTCTCATCAGTGGTGGCCAGAAGCAACGAATTGCCCTTGCCCGCGCCCTTGTCAAGAACCCCGCTGTCCTCATCCTGGACGAAGCCACCTCATCACTAGACTCTCGGAGCGAGCAACGTATTCAGCGGGCTATCGCGAACATTTCTACCGGCAGGACAGTAATCACGATTGCGCATCGTCTGTCGACTATCACTGGTGCAGATAATATTGTTGTCATGGATAAGGGGCGGATTTCGGAGCAAGGCAACCATGCGACTTTGATGGCTAACAATGGACCATACGCAAACTTAGTTAATCTTCAAACTCTCGGGTCTGCATCTGGCAAGATTAAAAGGACGACCAGTCTGAATAGTGTCCAGACTCTCCAGGACTCCGCCACAGACGTCGATATTGAAAAGGAGGCTGTCTCAAAGGAGATTGTGAATGTCGATGGCACTACTGCCACGGATACCACTGAAGAACAAGAGCCTGAGACTCCGTCTAAAAGTCTAGGGACCCTTATTCGAGGATACTCCCCAGCATTGAGACCCCACCTGCTCGTACTTGTCATGGCTCTTTTTGGTTCAATCATCGTTGGCGGAGCCTTCTCTGGCGAAGCAGTCATTTTCGGAAACACAGTCGGCAGTTTAAACCCCTGCAACAGCGCAGATAGTATTCGCTCTCGCGGTAACTTCTACGGTCTTATGTTCTTTGTACTCGCTATTATTGAGTTCTTCGCGAACTTGGTTAGTTGGTCGGCGTTCGGATGGGTTTCCGAGAAAATCGTCTACTCAGTGAGGGTCTTGTCTTTCAGGTCGCTGTTCGAACAGGATCTCCAGTGGCATCAGTCAAAGGGCCGAACGCCTGCATCACTACTTTCCTATATTACTAGAGATGGCAGTGCGTTGGCTGGGTTGAGCGGCTCGGTTATTGGCACATTGTTCTCCATTACCGTCAATCTCATCGCCGCAATTATTTTGACTCACATCATTGCCTGGAGAATCGCATTGGTCTGCTTGTCCTTAGTGCCACTTCTACTTGGAGCTGGTGTTATGGAGCTTAGAGTCCTTGGTCAATTCGAGGAGCGCCACGAGAACGCGTACACACAGTCGGTCGACATTGGGGTTGAAGCAATCACTTCCATCAAGACAATCGCAGCCTTATCTCTCGAGGAGGATACTCTGAATATATATCGTCGATCGTTGAAGGGGCCTCGCAAGGAGACGCTCAAGGTCACCGTTCAAGCAAGCCTCTGTCAGGCAATAACTTACTTCCTTGGAAATCTGGTGAATGCACTGGCATATTGGTGGGGAGCCAAGCAGATCATTGCGGGCAACTATACCCAAACACAATTTTTAATTGTTGTCTTCTCACTCCTTGTCAGCGCGCTGCTATGGAGTCAAATGTTTGCCCTCGCGCCGGAGCTTTCCAGTGCCAGAGCGGCCATGGCGAGAATTCTGGGTCTGATTGAGGAGGGATCAGACGGCATGCAGGGACGCATAACTCCTAGAAGTATCCTTGATCAGACCTCTGAGAAGGATATCGAGGGCACAGTTGAGACAAGACCTACCCTTTCATCCGGAACCACCGCTTCAAGCGTTCAGCTTCGCGACATTCACTTCTCCTACCCCGCCCGCCCTGACATGAAAGTTCTGAACGGCCTGGACATAAACATCAAACCCTGCAGCTTCTGCGCCCTTGTTGGCCCCAGTGGCGCCGGTAAATCTACAATTATCGCCCTCATTGAGCGTCTCTACAGCCCTCAGTCTGGTGGCATAATCATTGACGGAGTTGACGTAACCACCCACCGCGATACCTCTTTCCGCGACTCCATCGCCCTCGTCCCACAGGAAAGCATGCTTTTCGAAGGTAGCATCGCCTTCAACATCGGCCTCGGTGCTAGGCCAGGCCACGAAGTCACGGCACAGGAGATCGAAGACGCATGTAAGCTCGCCAATATCCACGACGTCGTCGTTGCGCTCCCCGAAGGCTACGAAACCCTTTGCGGGCCAAACGGTAGCCAGTTCTCCGGCGGGCAGAAGCAGCGCCTTTCCATTGCGCGGGCGCTAGTGCGCAAACCTACGTTGTTGATTCTAGATGAGTCCACCAGCGCGCTTGATGCGGAGTCGGAACGCTTGCTCCAGGAGGGGCTAGATAAGGTGGCAAGGGGGGTGACGGTGATTGCCATTGCGCATCGGCTGCATACGATTAGGAAGGCGGATACAATTTTCTTGGTGGAGGGAGGAAGGTGTGTGGATCGCGGGGGGCATGAGGAGTTATTGGAGCGGTCGGAGAGTTATAGGATTAATGTTATGCATCAGACTGTTGGAGAGTGAAGGGGTGGGGGGCAGCAAAAATATTTGGAAGTCTTACAAAAATATATAATTTACAACATTACTTTGCTCAACTCGAATCTACCTACTTGTACTCTAGTATTAAGTTCAAATGGGGACTGTGCTAACAGTAATAATCTAGTCTGTAGTGATTATAAGGGGCAGAAAGGCGCTCGATCACACTCATAGGTATATGGCCAATAGGATAAGCGTTCGTTCTAGTAACATTTAGAGCAATTATTAATTAAATAATTATTTTCATTACTCGTAGCAATAACTCTTACATCAGGCGGACTTCTTCCGTCACGTGACATAGCTATGTACAGGAGCTGCCGCCTTCGGCGTGGCGAACATCGCCACCGCTTACATACCACACAGAATATACTCACACCGCCAACCCTTCCCCAAACTAACAGATCAGTTATTTCGATCCCGATTCTAATTTTGTGGACCTCTACTATCCGATCAAAACTACCGAAACTGCTCTCGCTGCCCAACTTCCCCCAATTTGCCCCACCACCGAAATGCATTGAGACGATGGACACGCGTCCCGGATCATGGTCTAGACCTCCCCCCACCTTAGCTCCTGTAGCTAATAATCCCCCCAGGATCTACGCTGCCAAGGCGCATGGATTCGTAGGGCTGCAGCTGTCACATGAGTAGACAGGTTCACCTGTGGGTAAACCAACTTCTTCCCTAATTTCTAATTCCTCCCTGTTTCTATGATTCTTGTTCCTTTGCGAACATCTTTTCGAGTTGAGGCGTAGCCGCGGGAGAAGGCGACTGAATCAGGAACGGAGATGGGATGACAACATTCGAGCAAAATCTCTCATACTATTCTGACTTCATTGCGTCACCCTCAGTCGTTGTCGTTATCTAGTCGGCAGTACGTATTCTCAGGAACGAATGGCCCTGAGAAACTTCGAGGCCGGGGCATCCGGCTCCAGATTTCTCTAGTCATGTCCCGTCTTTCGCTTCTTCCCGCCTCCAGGAACCAAGCAATCAAGTGGTAGGTTACAGCAAGACGAGTGGCGGATCATGAAAGGCACATTTTCTAGAATGCCGCTACAACACGCCAGAAAAAGCTTGTCAGTTGGATTATTTGCCTTGGTCTCTCTGGCTATAAATTACCCGCCATTCCCCTCCCTCGAACTTTCTTTTTCTCTATCTTCAATCGAATCTCTCTGGCAGAGTCATTTATTACTTTTTGTCTTTGTTCGTTTTTATCACCAATCCTCGACGGATATCACATTTTTATCACTCTCTCTTGAGAAAAGTCTTTTTGTCGCTCTATACCCTACCAGCATCCTCAACTACAAAATGTTTTTTAACGCACAAATTATCGCAGCAGCCAGCCTGCTGTTCACCACTGGCACCTATGCCGCGGACACCATCAGCAAAGGCTCGGGTTTCGGCACCTACTACTATGATGTCGAACAAGTCGACGCCTGTGGCACCAGCTTTGCGGCCCAAAACACAGGGACAGTCATGTGCAGCCACATCGATGTCTTGCCCCTTACCGAAATCAACTCCAACTATGTTGTCGCCATGAACAACACCGAATTATCCGCGGACCTTGACCAATACTGCGGCAAGAAGGTCATTGTTTCTGTCAACGGCAAGAAGTCCGACCTGCCACTCTTTATTGGCGACGGTTGCCAACGCTGTGGCACCGGTGCATCCGACGCTAAGACCTGGGATGCTCAGGGTGCGCCTGGACTCGACTTCAGTTACTCTGTCCTCAATGAGCTGTCCGGTGACGCTGCATGCGATAACGGCCACATCGATATCAGCTGGGAAATTGTGGACGAGTCGATCCACAAGTTTAACACTGCCTAAAGGCCCGCATCTGGATGCGGTAGCAGGAACAGCGTTAGAGCAGTCCCGCCTCAAAGGAGCCAATATGGCTATACATCTATATAACAATAGCTATCAATAAAATAGTTGACTGGCAACATAACTGAATTTCCCACTCTATGTAAAGGTGCTATCCGTGAAACCTCCTCCCCCTGATCTTGTATAATTATACATTCTTGTGCCCATTTTTTCATTACTATTGTGTTAAGTTCCGTGATGTTTGTTGCTAATGTAGCGCCTCATCACCAGTTACAATCCCGCTGCAGTCAAGAACATCTCACATACGACCATAGACTCAAGAGAATTGGGAATTTCCACGCTTTATAGATAGTTCGTTTCACAGTGCCATACAAAGTGTGTCCTAATAGGAAACCAATGAATAAATTATCAAATTAGCTAACCCAATATTTTCCGGTTCATGTCAGTAACGTGAGAAAATGCAAATTATATTTACCAAACGTTTATTTATATTTTACTGGAGAACCTAGGACATTTCGCTCCAATTCTTTATAGCGCAGACTCACTATTTACTGTGTCTGTGCTAGAGTGTTACAAGACATAGGCACGAGGAAATCCGAGCCAAGTAGACAGCGAACGAAGAAATTTGTATCAGTAATCCATTCATCTAATAAATAAGCCAAGAAGCAAGCAGAAGGAGAAAGGCCACAGCGTTTGTTGAAAATAGCAGCCCCTCTCTTCTCCCAATCAGCGCCCCTGGCCACGCTCTATCGAAAGAAGGCGGATACTAAATCTTTCCCACCAGGGGTACAAAACCACACACATACTCAACTCTCTATTCAGACAACATGTCGGCAATATATGCCCGAGAGAAAGATCAGATCCTCTGAGTCACCCAGAATCATTCACAGTGCTCCCAGCAATCCATCTCATAAAGTTGGAATAAGGCGGCATTTACGCGCCGTTACCGTTGTAGGCAACGAGGTTCTTGCTGTTCTCAGGGTTGGGGATGACATCCTTAGAGGCGAGGCTCTGGATGCGAGCCACGACGTCGGCTGGTGTCGC
Source organism: Pseudogymnoascus sp. VKM F-4246 (assembly GCA_000750735.1). NCBI lineage: Eukaryota > Fungi > Ascomycota > Leotiomycetes > Thelebolales > Thelebolaceae > Pseudogymnoascus > Pseudogymnoascus sp. VKM F-4246. The sequence goes on from JPJU01002727.1 coordinate 56,312, forward strand.
GAGGTTCTCGAGACCGATCAGGTAGGCGGAGAGACCTGCAACGTGAGGAGTAGCCATGCTGGTTCCAGAGATGGTGTTTTCGGCGTCGTTGCTGCCGATCCATGCGGAGAGAACATCAACGCCAGGAGCGAAGACATCAAGGACAGGTCCAAAGTTAGAGAATTCGGCACGAGTGTTGGTCTTGTCAATAGCGCCGACAGTGATAGCGTTTGGTGCAGATGCGGGAGAAGAGTTAGATGCATCGGCATTCTCATTGCCAGCAGCGACGACAACGGTAACACCAGCCTTGATAGTAGATTCGACGGCGGCGTTGAGGGCATCAGATTTCTCACCACCAAGAGACATAGAGAGAACGGACTTGGGGCCAGCGTTCTTGCCAACCCACTCAATACCAGCAATGACACCAGCATTAGAGCCAGATCCTTCCCCGTCAAGAACCTTGACGGCGACGAGCTTGGCCTTGTTGGACACACCGAAAGTGGCTCCGCCAATGGTACCAGCGCAGTGGGTGCCGTGTCCGTTCTCGTCGGTGTCCTTAGATCCCTCGATGAAGTTCTTGCCCCAGGTGGCACGGCCAGCAAATTCCTGTGACGATTGTCAGTGATATATCTCCGAGAATGGATTTGGGGGACTAACGTTGTGTTCAATGAAGATACCAGTGTCAACAATGTATACGGTAGTACCGGAGCCAGCGCTATCGTCATAAGTGTAATCGGTGGTGGAGTTAGTCTTCCTGGGGAAGATGCCGTTGGTAGAGTTCGACCCCTGCTTGTGGGAGATGTTGTTGAGACCCCATGGAGCACCAGAACGGGTAGTGAGGGCATTGGCCTTCATCTTGCCATCCTTCTCAATGTACGCCACCTAGTCTGTGTTAATAATCTTCGAAGAATGTAGGGGTCGTATGTTTGAAATTTTACCTGTGGCGACGAGGCGATATGGCCAATAGTGGCAACGTCGGCCTCAATCTGGTAGCCCTTGAAGTGCTCAAGGTCATACTTAGAGCCAATACCCTTGTGGGCAAAATCACGCCTGCTTAGGATCTGGTTGACGGAAGCGTACTCAGACTCAATGGTAGCGGAGTCGATATCCTTCTTAAAGACAACAATGTAGCTGTCTGGAACAACATTTTGAGCATGGGGGTTCTGAACCTTTGCGTGTAGCTGAGTGGTAGGGGCTCCGGCAATGAGGGGCAAAAAACAGGCTGCGAGGGCAATGAGATTCTGGGTGAACTTCATGATGTCTGATAGAAAGATGGCGAGATGTTGAAAAAAAGAATGGGATGGGGATAAAAGAGTAGTCCATTAGGAGGAATTCAGCCCGACTTTATAGAAGATTCGCCATAACCAACTGAAGCCTTCCATGGCGAGAATGGACTCAAGGAAACTCTAGAAGGTGAGGCTATTGTGGAGGCAGGATATGAAAACTTCTGAATAGGAAGCTACTCATTGATGGGCCTGATTGCGTGAACAGGTGGGACTTGCCGTGAGGGGTATCATTGTCGATCAGTCAGGGCAAGACGATCTTAGTCAAATGTTTAGAGAAGGATTTTAATTGAGGAAGTTGTGTTAGGCAGACCTAGGCCAGCACGAGAAATAGAAGGACAGAAAGCTTAGCAGTATAGTGAAAGATCTCATCTAGAGAGGCTGTAGTATGGCGATCGCCGATTGAAGAAGGAGGCATGAAACACGTGGAAGATCTCTACATGCAGCTAGTTACATGTATGGATATTACACAGACGGGGCTTGCGGCAAGTGGGTAGAAGTAACAAGTATCAGTAGTACGAGCCGGCTTACGGGCAGCTAGTTTGTGACAAAATCATCCGCAACAATGGCTTGTGCCGAGATGAGGGGGTCGGTTATAGGAACAGCGGGGAGGAGTAGAGGAGACGGTGGGGGGGCAATGTCAATGGTGCGGCGGTTATGTCTGTTGTTCATCGACTCCCATCCGCAAAGTATGGTAATGAAAGCGGTAGACTTGCTTTGTCTTAACAAAAGACAGATACTATAGAACAGTAAATTAAGAGACAGCCTAAATATTGTTACCAAAGCTTATATAACCGTGCGCATATTGAGTATTCAAAACTAAATGCCTATTTATTGCCAAGGGGCTAGATAAGTGAGCCTTTCCAGAAAAATGCCCTGTAGTTAAGTAAGCAATCGTGAAGACAGTCATCACTTCTTGACCTATGTTACGGAGAAAATGGGAGACGTCGACCAATGGCCAGGACGTGCATTCTTGCCAGGCCGCTCGCTGCCAAGAAGCTAAAATTTCGGGACCACCGAGCTGGTGGAGACCTACCACATGGCTGCCAGGAGTAGGACGACAGCCACTAGCCCCAAGATCGTAGGTGTATAAGGAAGGGGGAAGGTGGACGCGAGCGTCAGTTTTATCATTGGCGTTTCCCAGGCGCAAGCCGTCGGATGCCGACTCTAGGTGGGTACGTAGGGCTTATATTGTTCTTGACAACTCTTCAATACGTCATACTCCCCAGGTTCTGCGAGTAGCTATACACTGATCGACGGGGAAAGATAAGCCCTGGGGCGTAAATGTGGGTGTTCATTGGGGAAACAGGGGGGAGGAGGAGCAAGATGGAAGGAGAATACCAGATTTTAACTCGGCTACGGTCAAAGCACACGAATAGAGAGAGAAACAGCGTAGGTAGCTGTCATGGGGATGCTCTGCAAACTTCAAAGTTTGAACTTGACCAATATTATGTTGCGTCTGCTGAGCTTATCTGCACGCTGAAGATCAGGGGTGTTTTAGAATTTCTAGGTTGAACCTTTCAAGAAGGCGGCGTGAATGGAGTAAGGATGATCAGCCCTGTTGACCCGCGACCCGCAATTCTACCAAAATAGGTATCTAAAAAGTTGTCTCACGCCATTCCTAGTGACCACAAGGTTCGTAAACGTTGTTTCATGATCATTCTCCTCATCTAGTGGAGTAGAAGGATTGCCTAGACATTGTGAAACGAATAGGTGCGTGGCGAGGCCTCCGTTTGGGCCAACCGCGCCATGGATTTCAGTCGGCTTCAATAGCTCTCTCTCTCTCTGCTCGCCTTGAAATTAGATTGTAAAATATATTGTTGCATTTTTCCCAACTGATGGTTTGCGAAACTGTATTACAGTAAACTAAATTATCTAGAACTAAAAAGGCCACACTCCGGTAATATAACGCTGTTGACGCGCGACTGACGTGAAAATATGGCTGAGATTTAATTTTGATAAATATTATTTATATTATTATTGGAAAAAAAAAAGAGAAAGCACACATAAGATCGTTAGATATACTGCCACAAAGCAGTACTTACAATAATATTAATTATTTTCATTCATATAATATATACATGTACGCTTCAAATTTTCACCCACATTTTAAAATCGCAACTTCAACGATACTGAGGCTCTGCAGCTACCATGCTCGGAGGTGAGACCCTGTGATTCAGAGTGGCGACCCTGAGGCTCTGTGATTTGACCCTATGCAATGAGGCCCAATAGTCGAGGGTGATGACTGAGGCTCTGTGCCTGCATACCTAGCTGAGGACGAAGCTCTATGAGTGACGATAGTGAGGCTCTCTCTAAATGACCTGACTGTGAATTCGGGCGTTGTTGCCACACCTCTTCGCAGATCTAAGCGCTAACACACCGAGATAGCCCAGTAAATAACTAGAGACGGAAACTTAGAAAAGGGTAAACCGTGCTAAGACAACGACAACGTGCTGGTCCGTGGCAAGATTCTTCATCAGTTAGTTACACGCGTCGGGCCGTTGGGTTGAGTTCGACCTTGCAGCAACGGGAACCATGCACACCGATGGCAAAAATCAGATCGACAGCCAGATGACGGATAATGCATAGAGACATGATCTCGCTAAGTTGGCAGCTATATTGCCGGTCACGGTTGACGTGGTAAGGCCCTGTTTCAAGGTTCCGTCCCGGTGAGGCTCGGGCATCTCCCGTGCGAGAATTCGCGCAACAATTGCTGCATTTCCATATCATCGAAACAAAAAAAGAAAATCAACAGCTCGGGGGGAACCAGTCGATGTGTCAAACGCCACGCGTTGCCTCACCTTGCGTCTCCATGGCCCAGAGATCTCGTCCGATACATACCCATCTCGCACATTCCAAATGAAGAATGGCCATGCCACGCAAGGCCAGTTTCATGCTGGAATTCAAAGCCTGGTTATCGCAAGAGCCCATCACAAGTCGTCTCGGCCTGAGTCACGACCACATCCGAGACCAACAACGCCCATAGCCACCACCAAGAGCGCCCAGTAGCCCCTGTGAACTGTCACACAAGAACCCTTTCGCTGCAGCCGTGCCGCCCATGAGCACCGGTCTACACCTGTTAGATAGGGCGCCAGATGTTGGCCTCGTCCCGTCGTACACACCAATCGGCTCTCCGCGAATCAGCGCCTTTGCCGCAACACCCACTTCTGTTCACCGACCCAGGTCCTCGTCAGCTGGCTGGAGCCGTGTTCGAGTACACGCTCTGCGCCCTCGTCTATCGTATTGGTTGCGTCTGCGGATAAATTCGAGGATGGTGTATTGGGAGCAAGATCCACAGGGTTGCGATGAGGGCACTTGGTTAGTTCGGCTGGTTAGTTCCCTTGTCGTTCCGATCCGCGATATAGTAACCGGGGCCATCAGGAGCAACTACTGGCTGTAGCTCACCCGCCAACTGGGCCATTTGTTCACTCGGAGGGTCGGCTGCACTCCTTTCCTTGTGTATATCTGCAACGGCATCATGGACAATGTATTGGAGGAGTGGAAGGAATCGTGGCTGGCGTCGTCGTGGCTGATGATCACCAGCAGTCATGTGATTTTTACTAGAATGGGAAGTTCGGTGATTGGCTTGGCCAGGCTACGTGTGGCATTGCACCTCGCACCTTGCTACAGACGCCTCTTTGTGTAATCATTCTGTAAACCGACGAACCAAAGGCCAGTCTTTGCCTCCTCACCGCAGAAAGCACTTTTGTCAAGTCTAGTCCTGGTCGAGACGCGCCTCAAGTTTCACCGATCTACGAGAATATCGAGCATTAGGAATACGGTTCTTTGCATTGCTTGAGGGTCGCATCGTGATTACAGAT
>JPJU01003672.1:0-10443 GCA_000750735.1 Pseudogymnoascus sp. VKM F-4246
CCCTAACCCTGCCTACTACTCTGCCTGCTTCTACTACAACCTCTAACTACTGTAATGACTACTGCTACTACTATAGCTATAGCTGCTACTGCCACCTCTAGCTACTGTAACAACTGCTGCTGCTGCTGCTACTCCTCCTCCCTCCTATAACCCCTCTGCCTGCTGCTCCTATAGCTGCCCCCTTTTCCCTAAACGCCTCTTATGTGCCTGTCTTACGTCCCCCTAACGCCACCTTCCTTCCTCCTACTAGCCTGCTGCTATACTCGCCTACCTCCTATGCTACTCCTTATCTTGCTAACTGCTGTAGCTGCCTCCTCTCCCTACCCTGCCTGTGGCTGTTGCAACTAGGGCTGCTGTTGCTGTTGTCGCTGTTGTTGTAGCTGCTGCTATAGCCTGTGCTGTCCCCCCCTGCTAGCTGAACACCAAAATCCCTAACCCTCACGAACTAGCGACGTACATAACTCTACGCCTATACCTTGCCTAGTAATTCCGAAGAGTGCGTTCGAACCGCTGCTGCCCCTGCTATCTAATGCTGTGCCCTGTGTCCCTGTCCTGCCCCGTCTGACCCCCAGGGCATTTACTATGCCTAAAATAAATGCCCCTAGCCCCTGGTCTTTGGAATGTGGGGCCTGCAACCCCATACAAAATAAATGCCCCTAGCCCTAGGGGCGCCTGCTTATACACAGTTAGGCGCTAGCTGTAACCCGAACCCGAAACTCAACCTATCGATAGGTTTTCGGAAAGTGGAGGCGATGGCATTTGTGACAAGATCAGTATAATGTGTATTTAATTACAACTATCGTCATAACAAATTAGATAGGTTATAAATAGTTTCAGTTTGTTCCGAAATTCTTTCTAGACTAGACAGACACCAGCCATGTATGTAATCATGACATCGAATCTAAGTGAATAGAGCTCGGTCATTATTATGGAAATATTTCAGGCTATAATAAAAGTAGGACATAATGATGTAGTTACATGGGATCTTAATAGACCTCTATATAACTAGTTGATGCTAGGACTAAAGGTGCTATCTAAGTAAGTCCACAGCAATAAATAACCCGAAAGATGTATTCTATCTCCTCCCTAGTTATAATAACATTATTATTGGCAATACTTGCCCTTACAGAACCAACGGCGGAAATTTGTAATGCCATCACAGGCAACGTCATCTGCTCGAACCAAATTACGATTCCCACTTTTCCGGAGATAGAAACTACCCGGAACGTATTCTTTGAGGTTTGTTTACAATTGCTATTCTAGATAACATTTTAACACGAAGACAGGTGGATCCCTGCAAGACAACGCTTCATTTTAGGAGGCCATGCCCTACTATCCGAAAACCTTTTAGGACGTGTGACGGTTCCACTTGCGTCCCTGGTATGTCAAATTCCATGATTAAATGACATGTGCTAATTTCTTTTAGGTACAAACGAAAAGTGGATTAACACCCCAACTGGCATCAAAATTAACACACAGAAAATTGGGACATGCGATGCAATCGAGTCGACGCTTCATATGAATACTGATATCTTGCAGAAGGCCTCAGCTATATGTCACTGCGTTCCACAGGTGTTAGCGCTAGTGAAAGATGGAGCATTTTCACAGACTACAGCAGGTTCCGATATCTCATCCGGAACAGTGGTGATTCTTGAAACATATGCTCAACTTCAAACAGTCTGTATTTTTCCGATGTGAACAACGATGTGAAGCTAACCTCTGCATAGTGTATTCTAGAAAAGGGGTTCAAAATCCAGGATAATAAGAACGATCTCATTAGCACGGGTGATCTATCAAGCCAAAATGGAGCCATTATCATCAAAGCTGCCGAGGTAATTCTCCCGGTATCGAGACTGGAGATGATCTAACAGAGTAGATTGACCTAGCGATGTATATCAAACTGGCTGGAGCCATTGCTACTTGTATTGTTGGGTGTGACATAAATGCTATTGGACAAGTTTTCCTGGATTACTTGACCCAGTCGCAGAAGGACATGACGGACCAGGTGAAGAACATCGTTCACCCTTGGACGGCTACGTTCAACAACATACAGCACCAGCTAGAGGGTTTCCAAAGCAGCCTTGGTGGTATCACAGACGCGAGTAGACAGGTGCAGGATGAGATTACCACAATGGCAGCGGCTGCCTGCCGTGATGCAAATGAATGTGATGGATCGACAGTGGGAAATTTCAACAAGAAAGGTAGAATTTCAAAGATAGCGGGAAGAATATGTATAGACAGATGCTGACTTAAACAGTTATTCAAACCCTCCAGTTACAAATCTCGATTCTTAATGACGTGATTGCCATACCAGACGCTATGTCAGTCATGTCAAAGATGTCTGATATCATCCAGAGCGTCGAAGACGCCGCGTCCACGCCACTTACTCCCGAAGAGATTATCACGCTTATAACACAGAAGAAGATCACAAGCCTTTCTGATATTACGGATGCTATCAGAATAGTGAAAGACTTTGAAAAGATTATAAATGATCTTTGGAGCGATCTCCCCAGGATATCGCAACTTACAGTTACCCTGAGTAATCGACTTGCGGTTATAAACGACCATTTTACAGAGGTTCTTTCCAATTCATGGCTGCAACAGGGGAACGTATCTGGCGGTACGATTCGTCAAGACATCATTTCCATTCAAAACAAGTTCCGCGATCGGATCCAGCCAATTCATACCGGTATGCAATCTAATCTAGTGGCGATCCAAAGCCAACTGTCGGCTCTACCATTCAATGGTAAACCACAGTTCAAAGCCGACGTAGCGAGTTATCAACGATGGAGCCGAATTGTGATGGATATGCCATGTTCGCGACAGAAGAGACAGAATTACGAATTGGCTGGCTTTAAAGGATCATTCGACTATCCCGAATTCTACAGTTGCCAGTTTGACGAGAATATATCTTGGCCGAATCACCACATTCCCTATATCAAAGTTCAATTTAGTTAATTTTGCTGTGGTGGTTAAAGCAGGAAAAGCGGCCGAGCATATGTATTTTCTGTGTGTTATATGAGATTTTTTTCCCTTTAAAAGAAGTTTGAAATTGCTAATTCGACATCATTCAGTTAGTTATGCTCTGCGTTAATTTCAATCAACGCGAAACTCGCTATCGAAATCCGGTATGGCGGCAGATCCCCCGCTTTTCAGAATGGGCCTGTATCTTAGTCTGACGTTAATGAGATTGATCATCTCTAGTTTAACTGTCCAATCTAGGTTCATGCTTTTCAGGACCCTCCGCGAACAGAAACTAAGAGGTTGATTTTAAAATTATTTCTTACGTTTCTGGGTATATAGTGCATCTACAGTGAGCGATAAAAAGATTGAGCTTCATATGCTGCTGTTTTATGTGACCATGGAGACAAGGTTTGTCGGAAGTACATGTTCAGCTTTGAGGGATGATTTGTAGGAAGTATTTAATATCCAGGCTCATGATCTCCGTACTTATGAGAAGGTCCATTCGCAATAAACAATGGCTAATTCTAAGAGAATACAGAATCAACGGCTTTGTAACTAGACAGCTCTAAATGACGTACGAACAATAGGCTGGTAGCAGGGACAATGAGCGGAGATGCATTACATGTAATGCCACAAATACAAAGAGCTCATTAGTGGACTGACTGTCATAATTGCGTAGACACTCTGTAGAGAGGTGAGGCAAGGTGGGACGAATGTCATTTTCGCCACTAATGGATATATGCCATGAGGCCCGCACCGATAGACAAATGCCCGTTTCGTGGTTTAAAGCGGCTTGTTCCGAAGCCCAGCAACTTCCCAGCCAATCACAAAACCTGTTGACTCGGCTGCTGCGACTTTTCTGCGATTGGACGGATACCTCATTTAGAGACAGTACAGTACGCACTCTTCCCTGTGATGAGCGGAAGCTCGTAGAGAAATCGCCCCACGTCCCCTGGTGACTTGGCCTGTAGGTCGCAGGAACAGACCAGGATGTGCATTCCAGAACGTAGTGGAAGCTGAGCGACGTCATGTGCAAGAAGATCGATCGGTTTGGGCAACCGATCGATCTTCTTGCACATGACCATCACTTATAGCAGATGCAAGATCAGTTATGATTTAGCTTTGTGTCATACAATAGCCTCAGACTAGACATAATGCGCGCACCTATGAGTTTATAGAAGAGGTATCTGAAGAAGAGGATTCTGAGTAGTTTCAATTGAATTATAGGCGTTGTAGTGGAATTATTATTATGATTGTCGCGTTGGCATGTCTTGGTGTTGGTTTCGCTTGTCTGTTGGTTTCGCTATACATGTACGTTAACCTTAATCGCTCTTTTATACTTAATTAAATAATTGCTCTACTTGCTTATGCTTAATCTCCCTACTTACTCTTACTCTCTCTACTCGTGCCCTTGTCTCACTACTCTCTACTTAGGGGTGTTAGCGATTATGCCGCCGAAAACCCCAGCTGTAACACCTTATTGTATGTTTCTAACGCTTAAAATCCCGTCACAACGCGTTGATCCACTCCAACACAGTCGTAGGCTCAACACGCCTAGTCCAGTCCGGTTCAAGAAATATATTGCGAACCGTCCCACTCTGATCGACTAGCAGCGTAGCCGGAAACGGGACCTCGTTCGAATCGTCGCCGTTAACCTCCGCAAACTTGATGCCGTTGATCTTCTCGACTAGAGGACCTATAGCATCCGGGTGCTTCCAAGCGATGCCCAGCTTGCGCGCATATTCATTATGGAGATCCGAGAGGACCGGAAACCCGAGATTGTGCTTCTCAGTCATCGTGAGGAGACCGTTTGGCTTCTGGGGCGTGATGCCGACGAGAGTGACGCCTTTGGCGGTAAATTCGGCAAGGTGCCTCTGCAGGCCACTTATAGCGATATTGCAGGCCGGACACCATTCCCCGCGGTAAAAGGCTATCACGAGAGGACCACGTGAGAGGAGCTCGGCGCTGGATTGCTCCTTCTCCACGGCATCTGGGAGGGTGAATTCGGGGAGCTTGTCGCCGACCTTGATAGCAGTGGAACGATCAAATTTGGAGAGATCTGATAGAGCGGCTCCAATTGGGATCCTGAATTCATCGGGAAAGGTTGTGAGAAATTTCTCGCGGGAGGCGTCGAGCTGGGGTTGGATAAGGCTCATAATTGTGGTCTTTGGGGAAAATGAAGTGTCTTGATAATATAGAGCGATAGGTAGAGATAACTTGTCGTTAGTATTAGTGTTGGGTAGTTATGTATTTATACTTTTCTATTGAGAGATCAAGCGCTCAATTTCTAAGCACTACGGACGAGCTCGGATAAGTTCGGGCGGGTTGCTAAGCTGGGAATCCATTGGAATTAAGGAAACATCTCTGTACAGCGGCAGGAATTGTGACGAACCCAGCGCTCTCGGCGTCTCGGTTATACTGGTTTCTCACATCGCAAGATTATGAGACATGCTTCGTCCGCCGCCCTTCCTCCGTGGCGGTGTTAAGGTGTGTGTGCATGGTGGATTTAAGGGTGGTAGGTGCGTGCGCTACTCCAGCATAGTATGGGCCCGTGTTAGGAGTTCCGGTTGGGTTGGACTGGATGCGTGTAAACGAGATGAGTGCATATGTCAGCAGAATGGGAATAACATAATAGTCACCTTCTACTCGCGCTGCTTTGACGCGTAGCTACGCGCTGTGTCCGTCCTTCTTGGCCTGCAGACCGGCCCTACAGGCATCACGCGCGCGCTCGTGGGCAGCGATATAGAGGTCGTCAGCCATCGTCGTCGCCGTCGCCGGACTAATCACACCCCAATCCCCTCACACCAGCACACAAACAACAAACCCTCCTGCAAAGCTAACCATGCCTCACCCCAAAGGGCGCACCGTCTTAACTTACCTCATCTCACCCTGTCGCCGATGACTTAGGAGCTTAGTAATCTGCTTAGTCCAGTTAGCATAGCAAACACCGCATCGAGGGCAAACACCGCCTCGAGGGCAAACACCGCATCGAAGGCAAACACCGCATCAAGGGCAAACACCGCATCGAGGGCACGGGGCGCCCGCCGCGAGAGTGCCCGCCTTTAGGTCGCCCGCCGTCGGTCGGCCTAGTGTGTGTGTGCTGTGCGCTAATCGTGCCACGCTCTACTTTATTTATAATCAGTGTAACAAACAGTACAGAGGCGCATTGCAAAAGTTAGTGCCGCTGAAATCGAGTATTAAAGCTAAAGTCTCCCCAGCAACTTTAGGAAAGATTCACTAAGCAGCTGCATTAATTAGCATCTGAGATTATCCTCTAGCAAGCACTGTATAATCCAACTCTTACTACTCTCATTCCACTATAGCTTATTCAACGCCTAATGTCGAACTTCAAGTACTTTGCGTACCCTGGCATGGGCGAGTGGGCCCGCGAAACTATGGGCTATAGCCAGGCCGTCCGAGTAGGAGACCGCATTGAGATCTCTGGCCAAGGTAAGAAGACATGACATTCGCTATGCAGCATGTGCTAATTAGGTTAGGCGGATGGAACCCTGCTTCAATCGCAGACGGCTATCCAAGTGACATTAAGCTACAGATCGACCAGGCATTCAAGAACGTTGAATTGTGTCTCAAGGACGCTGGAGGCAAGGGGTGGACGCAGGTGTACAGGGTTAACTCTTACCACACGGAGTTTGGTTCAGAGGTGCTGGCACATATGGCGGAAAACTTCAGGAAATGGATGCCGGACCATAAACCGATCTGGACTGCAGTTGGGGTCGCCAAGCTAGGGGGGGGTGAAGGAATGCATGTAGAGATCGAGGTGATAGCTCATGACCCTTGAGAATAAATGGATTAAGTGATCGAACGAATAAAACAGTTACTATCACACCTTAGGACACCTTTGATATAACTATATTTAATATATACAAGAATTGACGTCTCTAACGTCTATATACGCATATCCCACGGGCGGGCATCCAGTCTCCATAGGCATCCTGTCCGCGCATCTCCTTCGGGCACCTCGTTGGCGCACCTCCTTTAGGACTCCGTTAGGGGGCTGTTAACTCTCGAGCATGGCTGCTCTTAAGTCTCACAGGCATTGGCTGTACCATGGGTTAGAGAATGTACACGTGGAACCTTTGGCACATAGAAAGCTACCGGAATACGATTGGCCTCCGCAGGGTTGGTACTTAGCCTGAGCAACAGTATCTGGGAGAGCAAGGATCTTGGCCGCGGCCTGTTCGGCAGCGATAACAATCAGGGCCGAGGGGTTAGTAGAGACCATTCCGGGGAAGATGGAGGCGTCAACGACGAAGAGGTTGTCCGTCCCGTAGACCTTGGTGTTGAGATCGACGACGGAGGTGCCGCCGTTTCGGCCATCGTCCTCTCCAATCTTGGCTGTGCCAATCCAGTGGTTGGCGCGGCGGTTTCCAGTGGCGACGACCATCTGTCATTGTCAGCAGTTATAACCACCAAAGAACAAAACACTCACATTGTTGACGAACTCGGTCGCGGTGACATTGGGCGCTGGCTGCAGCCAGGTCAGGTTTGCGACTCCGCTGAGTGCCTCCTGTAAGTTCTCGATGCCCTTGATGACGGCCGCGATATCATTTTCGTCTCTGAGGTATGGAACCTGGGACACTGCCACAGTGAGATCCTTCAAGATATTCAGTCTGCCACGGGATACTGCACCGCGGCCAAGATATTGGGATAGGGTCATGGTTTTACCGTTTTCCTCTCCAAGAGAACCCTCCACACGGGCAGTGTACTGGAGTTGACGATCGATGCCGTCCGCGCCGGGAATAACATCCCAGAACATGGGCCCGATGTTGGGAGCAGCTTCGGCGAGGATGCCGGAGCGCTTGTTGAGGTAGGCGTCCTTGTCAGCCTCGATCGGGTCGGTGTATGCCTCGTAGAAGTCGTAAAAAACGACATCGGGGTGAGAGACGACAAGGTCAGTGTTTGTGTGGTCCTCGAGGTTCTTGCCAACCGGAAGGTTGATCCACTCGTCGGAGCTGATCATAGTCGGGCCATCAATGGTGCTGGCGTTGACAACTGCCAATGAATCGGCTGGGCCAATGCCACTGCGCATCAAGATCTTGGAGGTTCCAAATGTACCGGCGGAGAGAACGACACGTCCAGTAACATCGGTCACGTTAACGATACCGGTGTAACCTCCAGACGCATATGGCTCAACTTCAACACCGGTAATGTGTCCACCGACTCTGATGACTCTCCTGACCGAGGTGTTCTCCCACATGTCAAAGTTATCTCTCTCATTCGCGGTCACCAAATACGTCGCCATAGGACCTCCTCTCTCTCCGTTAGAGAACATGAATGGCGTGTGGCTAAAGGTCTTGTCCTTCTCTCCAGGAGCGTCATTGGCAGTGACCTCTTTCCATCCTCCCTGTTTCAGACCAGCCGAGATTACGTTCTCTCCTTCCTGGTAATATCTCAGCCCGTCCATAGATGGTGTGTCGGTTCCCGGGATTCTCGAGAACACCCTATCGGTGGCTGCAACCATGTCGTCGGCTTTCCATCCAGAGGGGAAGTTGTAGTCCCAATCGATTGGGTTTGGCTTCCACCACAAAGCGGCGTTGACTGCTGTTCCTCCTCCGAGAACGCAGCCTGCCATTTGATCAATGTCGTTGCAGGCAATACCAGCAGAGTCAACCCAGATCTGGTTGCAAAGACCAGGGACATCGAAACGAGTGAGGTTGGTGCCCTCGAGCCAGGTGGGCTTCAACGTTCCATCCCACCTGCCAGAAGATGGCGGTCCACGCTCGATAAGGAGGGTTTTCTTTCCAGACTCGGACAATTTGTCTGCCGCGGGAATTCCACCGGCGCCACCGCCAACAACAATGTAGTCAAAGGTTCCTGTAGGAACAGGGATGACTGGGAACTTTGTCGTGGTGGTGGTGGTTGTCTCAGGGGGGGCAGTTCCTGTAGAGGTAGGAACGGAGGTAGTGGTGGGTGGCGTAGCCAGTGCAGCCCATTTCTCATAGTCGGTCTGAACCATGTTGGCAGCTGGAGCGCCAAAGATTCCCATACCATTGTCGTGCTGAACAATATCCGAGTTTGGATCACTTGGGGTGATTGGAGCTGGGAAGGCCTGGGCCCATGCCAACACTAAAACGCCACCGCTGGAATGAGTCGTATCGGTGTCACCGGCAAGATCCTGAGCAAGACAGTTTTGGCAACGGTAGATCAGCTTATAATGCGTCTCATTCACCGTGGACGAAATTGGGGAAAGGATGGCATTGCCGGTATAGATGTTAGGGTTAACATAGCCACTGGTCAGCTGTTAGCAGGGAAATGCGCAGGCACGAGAAATCCACTCACGATGCTTGACGGAAAGAGGTCAAGATTTTGCCATCATATGGCCATGCCATCAGCAAAAGGTTGTTGGTCATACCACCGCCATGAGCGAATCCGGCCCATCCAGTTCCTGCTGATGTTGTATTTGTAGACGAACCAATCTATTTACAATTAGCTTTGGTACTATTTTGCTACTTTGTACAGGCACCGTACGAGCAATCCGATATACTCTGTTGCATCAACCGTGGCGGCATCAGCGGGCAATGCCAGACCAACGGTGTATCCACCCTTTGTGAGACCCTGGAGTGGATTTCCATCGGGAATCGTCTGAGTAGCAAAGATAATACCAGTATCCGGGTCAGTGTAGGTTCCTGCAGTACCTTGAGCGGATACGGCCTGGAGAACTGTATTTTAATTAGTATTAACTCTAGTAGAAGAGTATTATGGCATACCAGTTCCGGCAGCAGCCAGCGCTCCGCACAAGTACCTAAAGTTCATCATATTCACGATTTGGGATACGCGGGGAAGAGCTCGAGCTGATGGGAAATCAATGGGATAACGCTCGACTATATACCAGCCAAGGAACTTTTTATCCCAGCAACTGCATCGTAATCTAGAGCTGACGCCGGACGAGACAATAATGCGGGGAACGAACCAGGTAGGACCTAATTGTCAGGTACCACATACAGCGACGAATAGACCCCAGGCACTACAAGCAACAGAAGCAACAGCCTGCTTGGTCGGGTAGTGTTACCGACCGCTGCCAAGGACAGAGATTGGCGCTTTTGGAATCATCCAGGGGCAAAAGGAACATTAAAATGCCCGTGAGGCTTAGTCAAGAGTTACTGTGTACTGTGCATGTGCAGTGCACCATTCAGAGGATCTATTGGCAACGAGGGGTAATCTACGCGACGGGCGATGGGATCTCCTTCCATGCAATGCCTGTACCCTGTCTTGGCTGTCGGTAATCAAAGCAAGCATAAAAAGGATGGCGAGTGATACCGGGCAGGGAATATTACCAGTGGAATAATTAGGCACGATTGGATGGCGCTTCATGGCAAACGCACGTGGCAAATTGTTTGAAGTTAATATGGTATGTGGAGAAGGATGCAAATTAGCAGTATAGAAGGACTAGAAGCAGCTTCCATCCTTCCATTAGCAGGCACCATGGCAACCTTCGAGGAACAGTGGAGTACGCTACTG
>JPJU01003673.1:0-10546 GCA_000750735.1 Pseudogymnoascus sp. VKM F-4246
CATGGTGATGTTGGGGCGCGTGGAGTGGTGGTGCGGGGTGTGGCGGGCCGCTGTTCGCGGGGATATAGGCGCAACTCACTGTGTAGAGAGTGTGTTCAAGATGGGTGAGTGCGATGGCGCTGGTAAGGACGGAGTTGACGACGATTGTAATTGTGAGAGCCTCGAGTGAATTTCGTGAATGTTGCCTTCCAAGGTCAGAGTGTTTGTCTTGTTTGCATAAAATGGATTAAATATATTCCGAGGTACAGGGGTACGTGCGGGACCAAGCTCCATATCCAAGCTTCATACATGTCCATAACGGTTTCCATATATTTGAGAAACCAAAGTTCCCGAAGACACCATTCCAGCCATGTTGCTTTGAATGGTTTAATGGCATGATACCCACGACGTAGATTTACAATTTCATTAATAGGCCAATTTTGAGACGGCAGTTCTGAGAAACTATGGCAGCACCAAAAGCCTTGGGGCATTCGATTGCCAATTTCGCCCGCGACGGAGTATTTCCGGGCGATGACGAAATATCGAAGAGCTATGTAGAGGGGGAGGCCCTGGAACTGGCATTGCAGGCTGTAACTGCGGCCAGATCTGCTTTAGAGGTTGGTGTTATGAAGGGAGCTCTTTGGAAGGGCCGAAGCTATGATGTTTACAGCTGCTAATGAACCGTGTAGGATGAAATCCGAAAAACAAGCCGCGACAGTGCGCCTGAAGTCGACTCCTGGATCAAGAATGCCCATGCCCTTCAGGAGGATATCGAGAACTCGAAGCGCCTTGCTGAGGACATTGCTCGTGAGGCGGAGGGTGGAGATGCGTTGCAGCAGGCGGCAAAGGAAGACGCCGAGCACGTAGAGTTTCTGGAGAAGGAAGTCGAATATAGCAACCAGTTGAAAGAAGCGTTGAATGGGATCCAGGACGTTCAGAGAATGCTTGATGGGGCCGAAGGCGCAGGCGTTGAAGGCAAACTTCTGGATGCTCTGAATATACTCTCACGTATGTTTACCAGAACTATGATTTGGCCTGCAACTAACGTTCTTCAGAATCATGGGAGAAGATGGAGAATATCCCCGCCCATGAAATCACTAGACCACTATCAGTATTGAACGAGCGGGCGTTCCTGGTAAAGGAGTCTATCCATGAACAGTTCGGTCACATCTGGAATACTCTTGTTCACTTCGACGAGGCAATGACCTCTCTAACGATAGACAACTCTCTTGGTAAGTATTGGAAACTGGGCTATATTGTACTATGCTAACGGAAGTAAAGACGGCCCTACAGATATACCTCAATCCGTTCTCATAATGAAGGCTTATAAAGAGGATGATGTGAGAATCAAAAAGTTCTGTGATGATTTCGAAACCGCAATTGTGCATCCTCGAGTTCTCATCGGCCATGGCCCATTAAAATCTATTTCCGTTGAAGGGGTAAGTTGTTACTTGCCAGAAGGCGGGATTACGGCTAATATGGATCTAGACAACCATACGTGCGTCCGAAGACGTGCCCGCGTCTTTAGGAATACGGGAACTTTTCCTTGACCTCGAAAAGATGATACGCTTTCTTACGGAAAACTTCCCACCCGACTTCGCTCAGCCCCTGTCTTCTGTATTGATGCCTAAGCTCACGACGTTAATCAGAGAAACATGGCTTGATTCTGCAGTACCGGTGTCATTGGATCGCATGACTGACTTCAGGAATGCCATTGCCCTCGTTCATGAGTTTGCGGAAAAGATCAATTCCCTTGGGTGGGGTGGCGCAGATAATCTTAACGACTGGGTTGAAAGTTCTCCACGATTATGGGTTGCAAAGCGCAGGGAGACAGCGCTGGATTCGACAAGGAAGCAATTGTCGAAGGGTATTGGAAGCACCAAAGGAGTTGAACGAACGGAGACCCAATTTATCACTGAATTCATTGAAGAAGATATTCCGGGTGCCCCTGCAAACGAGGGCAAGGCGACAGCCAAGCCCGCGGATGACTGGGACGTTGAATGGTCGGATGACGAAGGCAAGGACGATGATAAAGACAAGGCCAAGAACACCGGTAGAGGAAGCGACGCCGAAGGAAATACAAGATCTTCATCGAGCCTGGGAAGGGATTCTCCGAAAGAGAACAACTGGACTGCTGGAGTTGTGAAAGAAGCCGCCGCTGATGAGGATGATGATGGGGCTGATGCCTGGGGATGGGGAGACGAAGACGAGGGGGAAGCGCCTGCGGAAGCGGAGGAACCAGCTCCAGAACCTGAGAAACCCGAGAAATCAGAACCCCATGGGATGAAGGAGGTACAGCGAGAGGTAACCTTGACCGAAAAGTATACGGTATCATCCATGCCAGAGCCAGTGTTCGATACCATCAGACACATTATAGAAGATGGAGTAACGCTGACGCGTGAAAAGTAAGTTGGCAAAATCACATTTCAGGTATAATACTAACGATGCTTAGCCATGATACCAACCCAGTCAGCGCAGCAGCTGTTGGACTATTCGGCCTTCCAACGCTGGTATTAGCCATGTACCGTGCTTCTGCGCCTGTATACTACAACCTGGCGGCAGGCGGCAATATGTCAGTTTTCCCATTTCCCATCAATTAATGACCCCACTAACACCTCCAGGTACTGCTACAACGACGCCATGCACCTTTCAGACCTCCTCAAAGAATTCTCCGACAGCTGGTCCCAACGCACCGACCTTGGACCTCGTGCAAAGGGAAAAGTCCGTCTCGATGGTGAAGTCCAATCCCTCCTGAAATTCAGCCGCGCCGCCTACGGCCGCGAAATGAGCACCCAGCGCACCATCATCACGGACCTGCTCGGCGGCGCGCAGAGCTTCCTCAACCAGGGTGATGCCACAGCCGACCGCGTCGCCGTCGAGTCCGTCGTCGCGCACATCCGCTCCCTCGCCACACAGTGGCGCACTATCCTCTCCGAGTCCGCGTGGTCCCAGGCTGTCGGCGCGCTTCTGTCTACCGTGGCCCGGAAAATGATTAGCGATGTCACTGATCTCACCGTGCTCGGCGCCGACGAGGCATTCCGCGTCGCTGAACTGATTGCGTTGGTTACCAAACTGGATGACCTCTTCACGCCCGAGGGCGCTGACGACGACCCGGAGAACCCACCGGTGCCGACGACGTCGCACTATGCGGCGTTCTGGCTGAAGCTGCACTTCCTGAGCGAGGTACTACAGAGTAACCTGCGGGATCTGATGTTCTTGTGGTCGAAGAGCGATTTGAGTCTTTACTTTGGGGCGGAGGAGGTGGTGGATTTGATTGAGCTGAGCTTTGAGACCAATCGCCGGACGAAGGAGGCGATTGCGGAGATTAGGAGTGAGCCGTTCCCCAGGGGAGTGGCGCCGGAGACGATGTGAAGGGGGGTTCGTTGTAGAATGGTATGAGCTATGAATATATGATACCCATTAAACATTTATCCCATGGACCAGAATCGTGCGAATCATGCGAGTTAATTTTTCAGGACAGCGGCTCAATTCATTCATCTTAAATTGCAATACTCGTCACTGGGAGTGATCCTATCGACTTAAATTGCTACCGTAGATTCTCTGAGTCTTTTAGTCGGCATAGTTTCTGTAAACGCTGATGTTGTTCTCATCTCAGTCACTCACGACACTAGTGGGCGGAATAATCACTGTAAACTCTAGCGTCACTCTCAGTCACTCATAAATCCAGTAGGAAACATAGACACTGAAGAGCCTACTGTATATAGTAGTAGCCTTAGATAAAAAGGATCGATCGAGTGACACAAACTATAGCGATTAATTACTATGAGCAATAAATAACGCACAGCCAGCCCCAATTGTTTTTGAAGTCTCTGTTCTGTGGTCGAGAGAAAAAAAAATGCAAAAAAAATAATAAACGACGTGGGCAGGATTTGAACCTACGCGGCCGAAACCATATGATATCGCATTGAAGCATTCGAGTCATACCCATTAACCACTCTGGCACCACGCCTTTTTATTGGGAGGAAGCGGATTACAATGGCAAATATACCCCCAAAGCAACGCTGATAGTTTTGAGACATCGTTCGTGGAACCTCGAAAATGAGAAAATTTATATAAAACTGATTGCGTCGGTCGCTCCTTCCCATTTTTAATTGATGTTGGTGCGATATTTTAGGGAAGGTGCGACCGCCGGTGTACGTACCGAAACTTTCTACATAGAAAAAAGGGTTAAATAAATCATCGCTTTAACTATCAACACGCTGGATATTTTACACCAGGACAACCCCAATATCACCCCTTATGGCACTAATCCCTCATGAACATCATACACGTATCAAAACACACCCTCCTCAAGCGTAAAACACCTACTCATCCTCGCCCTCAATCATCATCCCCCTCGCATTCGGATTGCCCAACAAATTCCTCCCCTTCGGCACCCTAACATCCTTAACCCCAAAGCACCCAAACACTTTGAGATTCTTCACCCTCGGACAGCTGCGCCACAGACAGCCGACGACGAAATCATCCAGATTCCCACAGAAACTCGCGTCCACCGTCTCGAGCTCCGGATACGTCTTCCCCTCGCCAAACACGCGCTCAAACGCGTCCCTCTCAATGTGACGACACGAGAGGATATTCAGCGATCCCAGATGCCGTCCGGAGTGCGCCATCATCGCTTCAAAGCCAGACGAGCAGAGACCGATGCGGTCGGGGTTGTCGAGCGTGAGGCTGTCGACGTGGCGGCACTCGCCGAGATCGACGATGCGGAGGGCGGGGTTGCGCCAGTTCGTGAAGAGCGCAGTGAAGGCGGCGTCGGTGAAGGTTTCGTTGCGCTTGAGGCGGAGTTTGGAGAGGGAGGTGCAGTGGGTGTGGATTGCTTGGAGGAGGGTGTCATCGAGGTTTGGGATTCCGACTAGGGAGAGAGTCTGGAGGTTAACGCCGATGCTGGTGACGATTTCGACGTAGGGTTCTGTTATGGTAGGTTTGTAGAGTTCGAGAGAGAGGTGCTGGAGGTGCTTGAGAGATGCGATGTGGTAGAGACCTGCGCTGGTGACCTTTTGGTTGTGGCAGATCTTGAGGCGGGTAAGGTTGGGGCAGAGGTCTTTGATGGAGCGCATGACTTCGTCGCCGAAGGATACGTCGGTATGGTAGACCTTGAGGGATTTAAGGTGACTGCCCTTTGCCATCAGAAAGCTCGTCCAGTGCTCGTCGTTGATTAGGTTTGCGCCGTGTAGACTCAGCGACTCCAGTTCCACCGTCGAAGCGGTCAAATAGTCCATGACCTTCTCCTTGAACTGAATTGCATTCCTCAGGCGGAGGTGCTTCAGGCCTGGGGCGACCTGGAAAATGCGGATGAAGTCGTCGGATTTCAGTTTGGCGCCATCATATGCAGTGATATTTGCAACTCCTGGCTTCAAGAACAAGTCTAGAGTTCTAGAATCGAGCATGCGCCTCTTTGACAAGAGCTGCGCCAACTTATCCACGAGAGATGGTGGGAGGTCACCAAAATCTTCTGCGCGGTGGACATTGTTCGCAAGTGTGCTTACACATTGCGACACCAAGTCTCTTGCACCACGGGCCTCTGTGCCCTCAAGGCGTTCGCTTTCGATTTTGCGACGGTTAAAACGGGCAGCGGTTTTCCGCTTCTTCTTGGGGCCCCCTTCCTCATCGTCTAAATCCTTGGTGCATTTAATACAGAGTAGTCCACCCTCAGGTCCTGTGCGGCTGTATGGAGTGACGGAAAACCGGATGGAACAGATCTCGCAGTTTTCAAACTGGCCGATCTTGGGAAGGCTAGTTGCGCCGTAGATGTCTTCGTCAACATCATCAGAGTCAGAAAGGTCAGCGCCTTTCCTTTGGGCCTTTTGGAAGGCCTTGGAGGCTTTGGCTTTGGCGACCGCCTTCTCGCGAGCAGTTTGCCTTGCTTTTTGGGCCTTGGTTAACCGCGTCTCTTCTGCAGGCATTTCCTCCTCGACTTCTGCATCTCCTGACTGCTCGCGGCTGTTCTCAGCATCCCAGGAGGCTTGTGCTGCATTTCGTCGCGCCTCAGCGTCACTTCTAATCCTGTTGGCATCGATATTGTGAGACTGAAGATGTCAGCAGCTAAACGAGAGTTGTTTGTTAGTGACAGTGTAGCTTACAGCAAGAAAGTCCGTCAGTGCAGATGTTCTGAATTATGGGTTAGTTGAGAGGTTCACAGAGTACTCAGACGATGGCTATACATACGGTCCTTGAATTCGTCGAGGACGACTGGGACCACCGGGGGGTGGTGGTGGAGGATTTGACCTTGGTATGTGAGAACGGATTCGTAATGAGGATAGTGTGAAGTTAACATGAGGTGTTTAACTTACATTTTAACAGATCAAAGTAATACAGACACTGAATTGTTGGTTTTGGACTTCACTTCTGCCAAAACGCGGCGCTCTTATAACCTTTTGGTCAATAATGAAGCAGAGTATGGCAGTTTGGTGGTTTGTGAGACTGCTATGGAAGGCTCAGGATGTAGTCTAGGTGTTGACGGGAGTATGTAAGGGGATAAAGAAGGTAAGAAGAGAAGACGAGAGTGAGGCTTATGAAGAGGACCCTGGGATATATGGAGGAGAATGAAATGCAAGTGACGGCGGTCGTGGGGAACAGTTTGAGATGGGGCGAGGTACAAAGGTACAAAGGTACAAGCTTCAAAACTGAAAGTCCGAAAGGCTTATCGATAGGCGGGAAGGGACGGAGCAGTCCAAAGTGGAGTATTTTATTTAATTCCAGCCAATGAGAGGCCACTGTTGCCTAAAATTCGATTGAAAAATGGCACTTTAAGTCACGTGAGACCGCGACAGGAGAGACCTATTTGGGTTAACGCGTAGGGGGGAAAAGGGTCGGATGTAGCAAATGTACGAGGAGTGGGCGAGTGGCGATGGGGAGAAGAGTGAAGTAATGCGAGTTGTAATCTCTTTCCTTCTCTTCTATTTACATTGTGTCTTCTTCATCAAATAAATATCTATGCGTATATAGTCTTTCACCTCAGGATCCTTTATGCTGAGCGATCAACAATTGTGCCATTGAGTACCTATTCGTGCTCAATCCCACCTTTGTTGGCTGTCGAGTCAGCATTCGTTACTTCTACCCGTCGCCGCCCTGACAACCTCTTTGGGCAGTCTTTGGCCACTACGAATCCCGTCGTTTCAGTGGTAGAGTGAATTCATCCTCACTACATCCTTCCTCCAAAAAACAAACCACCGCCTGCGCTGCTTATTGTCGAACCCTCAGCCTGGCGTCACCTGGCCACATCCAGTACCAGCCTCACCTTCTACGACTCTGTTCTTTCGTCAACTGCACAGAGTTTTCGACTCTCCATCGATCCATTGCCGATTGGGGCATCTATACTTCTCCATATCGCCAGTGAACGACAGATGTAAGTAGACGCAATCTATACGCCATCTTATCTCAGGAATACGGGGTCCTTATCCACCCGGGCGTCTCATAACTCGATTGAACTGACATCATTTCTCTCCAGAAACTATACAGCCTTGGAGGAAGAGGTTGGGACTCAATACAAACATGGTCGCTCCCGGAACAAGACGTCGGACTAGAAGTTCCATGGGGACCAGCTATGATGGCGCTGGCGATGACATCGATACACTGCAGATCCCCGAATCAGTGGGTCGGACCTCCGTATCGTCCGCATCTACCACACATGAGAGCAGTGGTTACTCTACTCCTGCTACAAGTGCCGTCACTACACCAGCTCCAGTGAAAGATGAAGCCTCGACCCGTGGCCCCAGGCGCCGCATAGCCTCATCTCTTGCGCACGAGGTATCTCCTGCTGCAGCCACTGTGGTCCACAGGGCCAAGGCACTCCGCAACAGCGAATTCGCCCTGAATCCAAGCAGCAGCAGAAAGAGGACTCTTATTCAGGACAGCGAGGACGACGAAGATGAGTACGAAGACAACTCCAGGGATGCTCAGCTCGCGAGGGCACTGCAAAATGAGGAAAACGAGCGGAGTGAGCTTGTTAGCACAGAGCCCCAAACTTCTTTCGGAGCTAGTCGAGGCGGACGAGGCGGACGACCTCGGAGATCCGTTGTATCTATGACGGATTATGCAGTCGATCTATCAGAGGATGATGTCTATAATCCACCTTCAAAGAAGGCTAAGCTGTCTGATAGA
The DNA here is from genome assembly GCA_000750735.1 of Pseudogymnoascus sp. VKM F-4246. Lineage (NCBI taxonomy): Eukaryota > Fungi > Ascomycota > Leotiomycetes > Thelebolales > Thelebolaceae > Pseudogymnoascus > Pseudogymnoascus sp. VKM F-4246. Next base: position 8,101 of record JPJU01003673.1, read on the forward strand.
AAGGGTAAAGGACGTGCGCTGACGGTTCCCGACTCGGACGAAGAATCAGAGTTCACGGACGTTTCTTCTTCCGCGGAGGAGAACGATCTTGGAACCTTTCTCAACACCGTGGACGATGAGGATACCAAACCACCACGGCGTCCTGTACAACCTCGTCGTCGCCCAGGAAATAATCCAGCGCAGCGTCGGGGTACTTTCCAACAGCCATCTATACCTGCTGTTGAACCCACCGACGATGCTACTCCTGTTGAACCAACCGGTGATACCGCCGCAGTTAAAGGGACCGGTTCCTCCGATGAGGAGGACAGTGACCAGTCTGAAATTCCCGACTTTAGTACGATGACACAGACGCAAAGGAGAGCATATAGGTTAGAGAGTAGGGCAAAGGCGAGCCGCCGAAGATTGGAGTCTCATCACCCAGAGCTTATGACAATGTGGAAAGAGCTTCGGGATCTACCAAAGATCCCACCTACCAAGGCGGAACAGCCCACAAATATATCGAGGGAGTTGAAACCGTTCCAACTGGAAGGGTTAAACTGGATGAAGATGATGGAGAAGACAAAGTGGGGTGGAGGATTGTTGGGAGATGAGATGGGCATGGGGAAGACGATCCAAGCCGTCTCCTTGATTATGTCTGACTATCCAGCCAAAAACCCTTCGCTTGTCCTTATTCCACCAGTCGCTCTCATGCAGTGGCAACAGGAAATCGCGCAGTATACTGATGGCACACTCAAGACATTCGTCTATCACGGGACAAACAGCGCCGCGAAAGGCGTTACAGTTGCGACTCTTCGCAAGTACGATGTAATTTTGATGTCATACAACAGTTTGGAGTCGTTGTACCGCTTCCAAGAGAAGGGCAGGAAGAGAAAAGACGAGGTTGCATTCCAGAAGAGTCCTGTTCACCAAATCCAGTTTCACAGGGTCATTCTAGATGAAGCCCATAACATCAAGGTAAGTAGCCAACACGATTCGTCTGTTCGCAAGAGCTAACTTTTTTTAGCAACGTACTACGGGCAGTGCTAAAGCTTGCTTTGCACTCAAAGCAGATCACAAGTGGTGTCTGTCTGGAACCCCCCTTCAGAACCGTATCGGCGAATTCTTTTCGCTGATTAGGTTTCTTGATGTCCGACCTTTTGCAAGTTATTTCTGCAAGCAATGCCCCTGCAGCCAACTTGAGTGGGCAATGGATGAAAGAAACCGATGCACTAAATGCAACCACAATGGCATGCAGCATGTTTCGGTCTTCAACCAGGAACTACTTAACCCAATTCAGAAGTACGGTAACTTTGGTCCGGGAAAAGAGGCATTTGCCAAACTCCGCCTCCTTACAGACCGCTTCATGCTCCGTCGTGTCAAGACAGATCACTCTGCTGCGATGGAGCTACCAGCCAAGGAAATCTATGTCGATCGCAAGTTCTTTGGCGACGAGGAGAATGACTTTGCTGGCAGCATTATGAACAGCGGCACTCGCAAATTTGAGACCTATGTTTCGCAAGGTGTGCTGCTGAATAACTACGCCAACATCTTCGGTCTAATCATGCAAATGCGCCAAGTTGCAGATCATCCGGATCTGATTCTCAAGAAGGATGGGGCTGGTGGTCAGAACATCTTGTGCTGCTGCATTTGTGATGAGCCTGCTGAAGATGCAGTTAGATCTGCGTGCAAACACGACTTCTGCCGTACTTGTGTGAAGAATTACATTGCCTCATCTGAAGAATCTACGGCAACCCCCGACTGTCCACGCTGCCATCTCCCTCTCGCCATTGACCTCGAGCAGCCCGAGATGATGCAGGACGAGTCCGCGGTTAAGAAGACCAGCATCATCAACCGCATCAAGATGGAAAACTGGACGAGTTCGTCCAAGATCGAAGCACTTCTGTACGATCTCCACCTCCTTCGCTCCAAGAATTCGTCAACGAAGAGCATCATCTTCTCCGGCTTCACCACGATGCTCCAACTTGTTGAGTGGCGCCTTAGACGCGCCGGAATCACAACGGTCATGTTGGACGGTAGCATGACGCCCGCGCAGCGCCAGGCTAGCATCAACGCCTTCATGACGGATCCAACCATCGAGTGCTTCCTCGTCTCGCTGAAGGCCGGTGGTGTCGCGCTCAACCTCACAGAGGCAAGCCACGTATTCATCGTCGACCCATGGTGGAACCCGGCAGCAGAATGGCAGTCTGCGGATCGTTGTCATCGTATTGGACAATGTCGCCCCTGCAGCATCACACGTCTGTGTATTGAGGATAGTGTTGAGAGCCGCATGGTGATGTTGCAGGAGAAGAAGAGCAACATGATTCGCAGCACGATTAACAATGATGAAGCGGCTATGGAGAGCTTGACGCCGGAGGATATGCAGTTTTTGTTCCGTGGTACTTAGGGGTACGTGTGTACTAGCAGGAAGGGTTGATTATCGGTGTCATTTTTTCGGGGCGTTGGGGGA
>JPJU01003674.1:0-10753 GCA_000750735.1 Pseudogymnoascus sp. VKM F-4246
TTCTTCTGTCTTGTTATATTTCTACTTGTCTCAGTGAAATGGTTGATTTTGGGGCGGAATGGAAGGGAGAGGGAGAGGTTTATAAAGGGTGGTTCTGGAGAGGGTGGGAGTTCATTTTCTGTTTTTTCGGAGTTGGTGACCTTTCAGGCTGGTGTATTGCGCATGTATAGGCTTCAGACAGAGGAATGGGCGAGATCATTTTCTGTCCCGTTTGTTTCGTACTCGCATTCCGATAATCATTCATTGTTGTTCTCTTGTTGCTGAACATGCAGCTTTGTTCACTCACCTTGCAAACGTCCTTTGTCTCATCGCAAAAAGGGATGCAGACAGTGAATGGCATTGTTCTCAACACAAATGAAATGGATAGATAGTTTTTGCAAACCAGCACGAAGCTTGGTCTCGCAAGAACACTCAACTGGAATCCCTACAAGGGGAATCGTCGGGAAGAGAAGCTAGTTTACACGCCAGGCTGAAGGCGATGTATTGAGAGCTCTGGAAGGCGCCAATTCTTGCATGCGATTGCGCGCTCTGCTGTCGCCAACCATTCTTGCTGTCGAACTCTCTCACCCCGCGATCGCTCTTACTCTCACTTCAGTTCCCTTAGGATCTGCTGTACCCTCCAACCCTAATCTTCATGATCCGTGGGTGTCGTGGATGTCGTCCGTAACGTGCAAGCCCTCGATCTGAGCAATCAACATTTCTAGGGGGTCGGAGGATTGTCCATCTTGAGCTGTCTAATCGACATCGTTCTTGTTCTCAGGGAAAGTGGCTGCGATGAGAATGGACGCCCTTGACAATGCCCGCGAACTTGCTATCACGAAACGATTCGGAAAGATGCAACAACGGGAACAACACAGTGGGTGACTCTGGCCCGCGCCTCAAGTAGGTGATCTCGTGCTACAACGTCGACCACAACAGAACCTGCCCAAACTTGATCCACGTTGGAAAGGTCCCTTCCGCGTTAAGCACGTCAACCAGAACAATCGCTCGGCAATTATTGAAAGCATTGTCACTAGGAACGAGACACAGTGACTGGTTAAGTGCATTTTTAAAAGAGGGCTGGCCAAATTATCGGGTCGCACACGCACAAGTCTAAGACAGCATACATACCCTCCTAACACTGTAAAATAGAATAAGTGGAATTAAGTTAGAGACAGAAAATATTACATTTGCAACCTAAGAAACATTTACAGCGCATATCTGTAATCTGGATGGAAGTCACCCCCCTTTCCGTTCACAATCGCACTCTCCCTCTCTTCCGGCGTCAACCTCTCCCTCTTGGAATTCTCACGTCTTAACAAAACCCACAATGACGAGTGTCCTACACCCGCCAGAAGCACCGCACCAAGGCTGACACTCAAGCCCGTGACATACTTTCCGTTCGCTGTATCCTTAAAAATCTGCCCAATAATAAGGCCAGCACAGTTTCCCAAACTTTGGTTGACTCCGATGGCCGTTGCGCGCTTGTAGTACCCAGCATGGCTATTCAAGAGCCATGTACAGTTCAAGCCCACCATGATGTAGATTCCCGGTGCGATGAGAAATATAGAGAAATACAGTGGGCCACGATTTGCTTGCGGGACCGCGAGCTGGACTGCGTATCCAATAGCCGTGACGATGACACCCGGGAGCATAAACGCGGCACGCTTGTTGTATCTATCGGACATCCAACTAACCAGGATATAAGCCCCTGATGCCCAGAGGTACACGGGAATAGTCAGCAGCTGCGTCGTAACGGTATCGTAACCAAAACCCTTGATGATGAGTGGCATAAAAGTTGACATGCCGAACGAGCAAGTATCCGCCATAAACTGACTCCAACAGCTAATATACAGCTTGGGGTCGGTGAGCGCCTTCCAGACCTCCGCAATGTCAAACTGCGGCTTCCCATTATATCTTGCATGGACTTCCGCACGCAAGCGCATTAATGCCTTATCATCCTCGGACAGGAAGCGTGCCACCTCGAAGTTATCCGGTAGCACGAAGTAGACGATAATCGCGACGACGACGGAGGCGCAGCCTTCAATGATGAACAGCCAGCGCCAGCCGGCCAAGCCGGCAATGCCGTCCATTTTAATGAGCGCAAATGCAAATAGTCCGCCAAAGGCACCGGAAAGCGAGGATGCGACGAAGAGGTACGAGATGCGGACAGCTTGCTCGCCGGGCGTGTAGAAAGTAGAGAGGTAGAGGCATAGGCAGGGGAACATGCCGGATTCAAAGGCGCCGAGGAGCAGGCGGCAGGCGTATAGCTGACCGACGCTGTTCACAAAGCCGTTGCCGATGACGACGCAGGCCCAGAAAAACATGAGGCCGGGGATCATGCGTTCTAGGGGCTGTTAGCTGGGTTTCTGCTGAGAGATGGGACGGTATGCCGTACGAGGATGGAATTTCTTCAGGACCAGCGAGCACGGGAGTTCAAATGCGACGTAGAGGACGTAGAAAAGCGTCACGGCATCTGTTTCCACATATTAGCATTTCCGCCTTCATGTTTCTCTTTAAAACGCGTGAAAACAAGCTTACTTCCAAACTGGTTTCCAACCAACCCCAAGTCTTTGATCAACCCCGCCGACGCCGCATTTCCGATGTTCGAACGATCAAGGTATGCCGTGAGAAAAATCAGAGTCATCACCGGGGATAAGTAGAGGTCCAGCTTGAGCAGCAGCTTACGCTGCGCCACGGGGTCGATGTACAGAGTGCTCGCGTGACTCGTGCCATCATCATCGACTGAGGTTTTCTCAAATATGGAGTTGATCTGTGCGTGGTCCGTAGCCGCCTGTTTCGGGGTGCTTTCAACGTCCATGATGAACGAGGCTCAATACATGAAATATCTGAAAGTATTTGTATGTGCAACTTAGAATTGATACTGCCACAGTTGTCTTAAGAAGTTAATAATGGTGCAAGATGCTTCTTAATGGCTCGGCGCATGCATATCTATATTACAACGCTTGTCCAAGCAGCTATCAATTCGGTTTCCGCTTCATGGTCTGTTGTTACCCTCGGGATTTTGATGCCCGCTTCTTTTGGAAACCCCATAGAGATAGGGATCCGAGTGATGTCCGTAGCGCATAGTTGCCGTGTGGAGAATTGCTCCACATATCGCGTTTCCGCTCGGCGTATTCTTGTTGAGGCCGTAGTGAATGTCCGTAGCGTCGTCCGAACAGATGGAGGCAAGGGATTAGTTCTTGGGAAAGTCCGTAGCGCGGTCCGTAGCGTCGTCCGTAGTGTCGTCCGTAGCGCAGTCCGCAACTTGCTTCCCTTATCAAATGGCTGGTTTAGGTTAAGCACAATCTGACACGAGGCAACATGCTACTACGGTAGATGGCCGAGAGGCCGATAGTCTCTTTCCCCGCAGATTAGCGCCCCTGATCGGCACTGCAGTTACGCATGATAAGCGCAACAACATTACAAACGTCTAACAATGATGATTAGCCGTATCACCTTATTATTTGGTAGTCCGAATGAAAAAGAATGCGGAAATGGTTCCGATGGTTCAAGGTGAGAGGTTGTAGAAAATAGTACAGTCTTTCTTTCGACGATATCTGACTGCTTCCTGTAAATACTTTGATTCCATCTTTATATCTCAAAATCGTAAACATGCCTTCCGCAACAACCCCCGCTCTTCCAGTACGTTCATTTTTCCCAGACAGAAACCATTGACTGACAATAGCAACAAGATCTGGAATCGCTTCGTCCGCTTCATTGGCGAGGATGGAAATGAATATTGCGGCGAGCCTGTTGACTCAGAGCTCGATGGTAAGTCCAAATACACCTGTTTCGAACCCATATGGTCTGCTAAGTTTTACATCCAGTCGGCCTTACAATGGAGCAAAACGAGCCCGTGATGGTCAAACTTCTCAGCGGAATCTCGGCACTCGATTGTAACACTGTCTTCACGGGTGAAGTTGTCAGAGCTCGCGAGGTACCCGGATAACTCTATCTTCAGCACATATTCAATCTAACACCCATCTGTAGATTCTCACACCTATAACCCCTACCGAAGCAGGCACCATCCGCTGCATTGGCCTCAACTACACCGACCATGCCGTACGCTCAAATATCTCCCCAACGCTCTTATACCATCAGTGCCAGCTAACACCTCGAAGGCTGAGATGAAATTGGCCCTCCCAACCAATCCGGAAGTCTTCTTCAAGCCCTCAACTTGCCTGAACGGGCCCTCCTCACCCATTAAGCTCCCACCCCTTGCCGCCTCCTCCGCCGATCTCGAAGTCGAGCTCGCAGTAGTGCTCGGCGAAGACGCAAAGGATGTCTCGGCTGCGGACGCAATGCAGTACGTGCTGGGGTATATGACCGCGAACGACGTGACGGCGCGGGCGATCCAGGAGCGGGGTTCGCAGTGGGGATACTGCAAGGGCTTTGACGGATTTGCCCCGGCGGGCCCAGTATTGGTGTCAAGGCGCGTGCTGCCAGATCCGAGCGTGTTGAAGTTGAGGAGTACGTTGAATGAGAGGGTGATGCAGGATGGCAGGGCGGAAAATATGATTTTTAGCATAGCAGAGATTATTGCTTATCTTTCGGTGGTAAGTAATGGCTTGCTGTGGTTGAGTCGGGGTTTGCTGGATGCTAACGAGAAGATTAGGGTACGACGCTGAAGAAGGGGACAGTCATATTGACGGGGACGCCTTGCGGGATTGGACATAGCTATAAACCACCGGTTTATCTAGCGCAGGGAGATAGGATGAAGATATGGATTAGCCATGGGCTAGGGACGTTAACAAATCCTATTGTTTTAGAATAGACTGGTAGGTATACAATTATGTTCAAAATAGGAATCTAATTTACAGCCGCGAGATCGTCCACCAGACCCTCCCAAATCTGATAATCCATAGCCTCAGGGAAGAAATACGCTGGATTCGACCAGAAATCCGACCATGGATCCTGTGGCCCTGCTGGGTTCTGAAACGCAAAAGGAAAGGTCTCTCCTATAGCATGTTGCTGAGATGCGGACTGCTCATGGCTCCCCTGCAACCCCTGGGATAGAGTCGTGCTTGCAACAGCCGAGGAATTATAACCTTCCGAAGTTACAGGTGCAACAAAACTAGAAGTGGCATTTTCCACTGACGATGCAGCAGCCGTATCCTGCCGTGCCTCCCTTGCGCGCGAAATACAAAGCTCCACGACCCTGACCTCTGCAAGGCCAATCTCGTTAATCCACGGATCCGAGTTCTGCTTCGCGCAATACGCCTGCAAATCATCTAAGATCGCCTCTGCCTGGGGCGCCTGCGGATCACGCACTACAATGACCCCTAGTATCAAGGCGCTATTGAAGAGTTGATGAGCTGCTACGTTGGACTTCAACCGGCTGGCCATATCCGGATAACGAAACGAGAGCTTCATTTTGAGGTCTGCGCACGCAGATGACATGCATGCGTTGCGACTGTATTGGAAACGATCAGTGATGGAGGGGCGGAGGAGGTACGAGCGATGCAGCGTGATGCGTGCGAAGTGGAAGGCGGTATGTAGGTAAAGGCGGTGCCAGGGTATGAAGCTATATTCGTGGAGTAAGTCAAGGGATAGGTCTGTATTCTCAAGGCGGAAGTATGGTGGGAGACTGTCTTTCCAGCTGAGGAGGGCTTCGTCGTATTTGAGAACCTCGTCATAGGAGGCAGAAGAGGTAAGCGGTGCGGTAGAGAAAGTAAAGGATTGCTCTTGAATCTGACCGATAATGACGGCGAGTTGGTGCTGAAAACGTATCAGAACACTTGGTGTGGGTGTATCAAGAGATAGTGTAGCTGCGTTCTCTGCTTTTTCATCTGTCATGTCATCAAGCCGTAAATTTTCGACCTCTTTCATAAAGCAATGTCGGTCATTAATGGCGTACGGTCTGCCGAGAGCCAAGGCAATCGACCTGTCCAAGTTATACAGTTGACTCCACAATCTTCGACGAGTCTCAGTGACTTTGCGGGGGAGGTCTAATTGGTCGCCATCAACATGCATGCCCTGTGCTTGCGCCATACGGATCGCAAAACTTATTGTCAACCAGCTCTCCGAGATCCTACGCGCATACACTAGATAGCGAGTGATTAGAATGCCAGCACATGTCAGATCTGTGCTTTCTCCGTAAAAGGAGGGTGCAATGACGAGAGATTTCCGTGAGGCCCAATAAAAATGCAGAGATGAGTCTTCCGACTCTCGCTGGGCCTCAGCGGAACATGGTTGAGGACATTCTAAAAGCTCTCCAAAAGCTAATATGATAAACAACACTGCAAGCCACCGAATATCGACATTTGTGAGATCATCACAGCCGGTTTTCCTGTCCCAGAACTTGTTATAGGAAGCCATGAATGTCTTTTCGTGCACACTGTCAAATGTTGGGTTGAGCTCCTGAAAGAATCGCGTGGTAAGATGATCGACTGTTGCTTTTTGGCGGGGTAGGCTGCCAATAAGTTCCCAAAGCTGAGCATAAGGTCCTCTTTCGTTCCGGAAAGGTTGAGCGGCGCCGATACGGCTCCCACGCGAATGGCCAACGTAGATGCCACTCGGTACTTCCTGCGTCGTCGCTTCTACTATACTGGCAGCAGATTGATGCCCAAAGTAAAAATCGCCGTGGTAAGATGCAGCACCTCTGGCCTTGAAGAGACGACCAAGGGTCTGGCGTTTTGTTATCTTGGCTTTTCTTGATGTGGAGTTGCCCGGGTTGGTTTGCTGCTGCGCAGGAGTAGATGGAATTGAAGCTGATCCCGTCAAGTTTGCGGGGTGGCCTTCATACGGATCCTGTCGACAAATACGAGATTTACGACGCTCTGGACGCGTATATGAGACGCATTGATGAGGAATACTGCGCCGGACGCAGTTTGAACACGGCTGTTCTTTATTGCACTGTATCGCGTTAGTTTAGTCCGGACCATCAGGTTTTTAGGTTTGAGGAGAACCTTCTGCTTTTGCCTATGGCACTGTGTACATGCATTATTCATCTTCGTGCTTTCGTCGGAGCCTCCTGCTGAACTTGCCCCTAGTGTTAAAACATTAGAAAACGACGACCCGACGACTCCGTTGTGATTGGCCAAACCTAACGAAGAGTGAGAATTTATTGGCGCAAGGTTTTTGAAGACTATATTAACTGCGGCAGCTGAATTGTTCCATGTGACTTTAATTGGTATTGGGATTAGAGTGACGTTGCATTATTTCGTACATATGTTAGACAGTCGCTAAGTTGTCGCTGGCTCCCAACTTCTGGGGTTGGTTTTGTTAGGGGTGGTTACCGTCACCCCTAATGCGGGGTAAAAATGGGGTTGATAATGGGAGGCCCCACATTTGATTAGCTAGTAACTTTGTCAAAAGGCTATTAAAACCCTCCAAATACAAAGATATTATAAGGGAGAAATAAAAGGAAAGGTTAGGGAAGTAAGTGTTAGAGTTACAAAATTATTTGCAAAGTCTTGTGGTATTGTTCCATCGGCCGACCAGGCGAGAGGGGTTCAATTATATTTGCCGTGTTCGATGCACAGCGTTTGCTCTTCCATGCAGCCCCTGCAGGACGACCCGGCAGTGACGGGATCACTAATTGGACGATATGAAGTCAGTGTGAACATGGTTACCGCTTTGGGTATCCCCAGTATAGTATTGTGCTGGGATATCCTAGAAAATTAATTAACTCCAAATCTAATCAGCATCATAAACCACAGTTAGCATCTCTTAACAAACGAGACAAGATTGGCAACATTTTGATATTCATCCACACTGAATTTTGAATATAGCTACTAGAAAGTATGTACCGCAAAATGCATCGTTCCCATTTTGCTCACTTATATACATTTTTGCCCCAGCCTTACGCCTGCAGCGTCAGCAACGCCGGTCTGTATGGCAACAAGCCATAATCAGTATCAGCACCGACAGCGCGTCCCTGGTAGAGCAGTTGCAGGTTGCATGGGTCAATGGTGAAAGTCTGATCGGCGTTGCTGCGAATGATATCACCGTGGCTGATGTCGTTGGTCCAGGTGGCGCCACTGTTGGCCTTGCCGGCAAATGGGTTGCTCTCGGTTGCTGCCTGTGGTTCCCAGTCCCCACCGAGGTCGGTAGCCGTGAATGAGCGGAAGAAGCGGCCGTTTGAGCCAACTGCCTCAACGATCATGAGGTATTTCTGCTGGCCCTCGAGGGTGTAGACCTGGACGGCTTCGAACAGGTTGTTGGTGGTGTCGGACAGGATTATCGTTGACTCTGAACCGAAGCTACCCGGGAAGTTGCCGATGGGCATGCTGGCACGATAGATCTTGCCATTGTCGCCGCAGAAGAAGAGGTACATGTTGCTGTCATCTCCAATGACCGTCTGGTCGATGACGCCTGTGCCGGAGTCGGAGATGCTTCCGCTGAAGAGCTCCTTCGCGTCTGACCATCCGTTGGCGTTCGTGGGATCGCTCGAGGTCTTGTAGGAGAACGCAGTTGGGCCCCATTGGTAGGCGAGAATCCAGTCGCTCGTTGGCGCAAACTGGAAGAGCGTGGGCGCCACGGTGTAGCCGGTCATCTCGGTTTGGGTCGCTGAGCTCATGCTAGACCAGTCCGAGAAGAGGCCAAAGTTCATGGAGCCCCAGGTAGATCCCTGGTCGTGGAACGTCGCATACACGAGATTCTGACCGTCGTAGGGGACGGCCGTGAAGTCCTTGAGCGAGGCCCATCCCGACTTTGGCTCCGCAAGAGATTCGGTCGATGACCATTTGTATGTCGATGGAAGGTCGCAAGACTGGCTGGCGACGAGTGGCAGTGCCACAGACAACAAAGCTGCAGTGAAAATCATGATGGCAGATAATTGATGATGAGCCTATGGAGCTTCTGGACTGGAGAGAACAGCCATTTATATATCTTTTTTTTTGCCCCTACTCACTCGGCAAATTAAATTCTACTCACCAACTGTTATGACGACAGGCTGAGAAAGGAAAGTGCTTTCAATCAGAGTGAAGTCTGTGATCCTGTCTGTATGGATGGAAATTCCAATGCCTGGGGGCCGTCATCATATAGATCCCAGCGCTTTGATGACGATCAAACATCGCTTGACATATAGCCGCAAAGGTTAAGTAGTGGTTAAACGGTGCTTTGCGGGGTCGTAGCCAACTTTTGATATGCCTTCATACTTTCTGCCCCGCACTTGCAATTACCGCTCTCGATATCCATGATCTTGTCGCTCCCTCGGCAACTGTAGCCCTACTATATCACCCTGAATCTTCTACTGACGCGTACTCTGTGGATCAACCAATAGCAAATAAGCCGATCTACCGGCTCGTAGGCATGGGAACGTCGGTTCATACGACCGGTGGCACATAGATTCCGGCACTTTTACTAGCGGCACATCAATGGCATATAGCCGTGAAGGTTAATGGTTAAAGGTGAGTTTGCGGGGTCAGGGTCAGAGCCAATGTTTTATATATCCTCATAACTTCTTCTCCAGACTGCCGGTTAGCTGTACTCGAAGTGTATAGAGTAGATAAAGTCATTTTTTGCTCCGGTGGGGTGCTGCGGCGGTGGGGAAACGCATACAGTGGGCAATGAGTTGTTTTGGGTTATTCTACAAGAGGAGTACGGTGGCCATTCTCCACACGAACGCTGTAGAACTTCTAACGAAGCCGGAGCCATGAGCCCTACGTCCGCACACATAGAGCGCCCTTGAAGCTATTTCGAACCGTCCGTTAAAAAGGAAATCACCCTCGAAGGAAGGCCCATAACAACCTCCGCGTAGCTCCTAGGAAATGCATACAGGATGTCTGGGTGTCTTCTACAGAGTGGAGTAATACACGGCAGTGAAAGAAGCCGCAAGCCACATTAGCCGGCTCTTGCGGCAGTGCATGGCCGTTCAGAGGCGACGCCGGTACGGGCACAGGCAGGCTATGTAGGTCGGGATAGAGCAGAGAGTGGAACAGAGTATCTCCAAAGTCGTCGGCAGCGGAAATACGCGCGGGCTTGGCATTGAAGCCATGCGAGATGCATGCGAGAGAGATAACAGCAGGTGGTGCGGGTGTCTCTATCTCAATTCTCAACCTGTCAAGATTTGCCGCGATCCACGTGCCAGCCAGCTACCAGTGTCCTCACAACGTGACAAATCTATTTTTGAATCTCGACTCCCGACTCTCTCCTCTCTCGACCACTACAACGCCAAGTATGCACTGTACTTTATTTGGAGCGCCGGATACAGCGGGATGGGTGTGGCGCAGGCAACTTCCGCGCTGACGGTGTAATTTTACTTTTACATACTCTCTCCCTCGTAAAAGTGCTTTTTCCCCATAGAAGTGATAGAAGTAGGGGTCTCCATTGGGGTCCTGCGCGTCCCGCACCCATAAACAAGGATACAAGGCACACAGTAGTGCTGACAGAGCTAGCTGCATACGGTTAGAACAGGGCTGGTTTTGACTGCCCGACCCGATCCTGAATCCTTCCGCTTGTCAGCGTCCATTCTGGCCAATCACGTGTTGTAATTGACCATTGGCGCCCCATTGGCCCCCCAACATATGAAGCAGTGATCCGCGTCTACCACAGCTTACTCGAGTATCCCATACATATTTTACAGGCGCCGTAGAAACCCCTGGTATCTCCTCTGCCAGCTCCTGCCTGCTCAAACCAGTGATGTCTCAGCTCATTAAAGCACCGACGATTAGCGACATTAGCACCCTTTAGCAGACATTAGCAGACATTAGCAGACATTTCTTCGCCATAAAAATACCAATTGACGATATCAGACACAGCCACATCTCACCCTCCTCCTGCACTATCTCTCGTATCTCCAGTATATTCAGTAGCCAGCCCTCGCCCC
>JPJU01003675.1:0-10837 GCA_000750735.1 Pseudogymnoascus sp. VKM F-4246
GTGAGGGCGAAGGAGAGGTGGTGGGTTCGACTTTGATGCAGCGGACTGTGATTATGCCTCCTCGTTGTGACCGTCGTCGGGGGACGGGAGACTCGGATACGTGCTCTGTCCGCTCGTCGGCTTCCATGTCACCCCGCTCCTGCTCCTCCTCCTCCTTTTGCTCTTCCTTGTCTTCATCCTCATCCTCATCCCAGTCCTCGTCCTCATCTTCAGTATCTCTGCACTCGACTTTCGGCGTAGAATCAAACTCGAGCTGCGTAAGCGTCTGCGTATAGAACTTGGACGAAGGCGTCAACGTCTTCCTCCTCTTGTTCCTTGTCTGCTCCTCCCTCTCGTATGCCTCGATCTCCTCGTCGATTTCCTTGTCGGTCAACGGATTGACAAATCCAATCTGTGTCAATGTCTCCTGCTTCTTCCGCTTAAGGTCCCCGAAGCTATGCCGTCCATAGACCTTCTGTCGTCGTGGCTGGAATTTGACTTGCTGCGTCGGCAGCCGTGGCGATTCGTAGACCCGGCCAGCAGGAGGATTCACCCGTGCGGCTCTCGTTCGTGGTGGCATGTTTGGAGCTAATAATATCCTGCCCCAAGTATACAGATAGTTTTTCTCTCAAATAACTCGTCTCCGAGTGGCGCTCCCCAAGTCGTAGCAAAATCGTTAATTCTTCCCAAGCGGCAGTCGCGTCGCTGGTTTGGGAGACGCGTCGGTAATTAAGGCAATTAAGCGACGGGCCAAGCCGACGTCATATCCAGGCAGGCAGCGGGGGAAAAACGGTTTCAAAACCTTGATAATCAAGTCCCACCAGTTGCTGTCTCTCGCTTGGTCTTACAATCATATTTAATATAATGAACCAGCTTGCTACGAATTGCGCAGGCTGGACCTGATATACGAATCGGCGATATACACGCTGCGCTGAACTAAGCTGTGGGCTATTCGAATCTCGAAAATGCGAGCGCACAGGTCTACAAGAGCCCCAAAAGGTTGAAGGAGCTTGAGAAGACGCAATTATTCGATATACATTACCCTCGCTATGGCTAGGCGTAATGCGACTCGTGGGGGCGCGGCGACACGATCCGGTGCAGCCGTGAGTCACGTCCCTGAGGTGTATCAGGATATGATATCAGAAGCTCTCTCGAATGAGCACGACTCGATTGACCGACCACCGAAGCGTAGGAGGACAAGACAAGCACTCGAAAGTCACCACGAGGACATCGTCGAGGAGCAGGAAACACGCGGCGAGGACATCGACGAGGAACAGGATAGCGACGAGGAAATTTTCGAAGATGTTTTGCCGCCAGCAGCGCAAACTGTGTACAACTCGGACTCGGACTCGGACGATGCTACTTGGGAGGATGTTGGGTTATATTCTGACCCATTCCAGCCTGGCCTTGGGGCAGATGAGGATGAACGAGACGAGGACCAACATATAGACCTCACTCTCGACAGGGTGGCCGAAGCTCCCCAAAGGACACCCAGGAAGAAAGGAAGGACGTTCACTAAAGAAGAACGTGCTGCGCATTTGATAACCCATAAAATGCACCTCCTGTGTTTGTCTCGATATGTGGAGCGACGAAACGAATGGTGCAACGATTCCGAAGTTCAAGGCATTCTTAGGCCTCTCCTGCGTGAGAAAGACCGCCAGTGGTTCAAGACGAAGCCCGAGTGGACGCAGTTCCGGAGGACGGAGTCGATAAAGAAGGGACTTGAGGTCGCTGGCAATATATGGTTGACTAATTTTAAGATCACGTCCAGAGGGATGAGGCGAGCATACTGGGATGAAGAGGGACGGACTTCAGACTTTGTTCTCCCGCCAGATGCTGACCGTGTCCTCGACAAGTCGGACTTCAAACTCGCGGCAAAGAATATGGAAGGTTCTCGGGATACCGGGGCGCAGTTATATTGTGCGCTCTTGCGAGGCGCTGGCCTTGATGTACGATTGGTTTGCTCTCTTCAGCTACTTCCTTTCAACGCATCATCATCAAAAACAAGACCTCCGCCTCAGGGTGTCTCCACCGTCAGGCCTGTAACACCAACTACCCCCACCAGCGACGGCGAAGCCATGAACATAGCCAGTCCCAGCTCTCCTTTCGCAAGCCGCGCCTCTGGCGCACCATTCTCGGCGCGAAGACGACTCGGTCATCCAAACGCTGCAGACTACCACATTCCCGACGCAGCGCCTCCCCGGCGGCCTCCTCCCCCGAAACCCAAGAAGAGACGGATAATTGAATCTCCATATCCAGTATTCTGGGTTGAGGTCCTGGATGAGGCGCATCAAAAGTGGATGCCAGTTGACCCCCTTGTCACGGGAACAATCAATAAGCCATCTGTTTTCGAACCACCAGCAGCGGATGCGGAGAACACAATGACTTACGTTTTTGCCTTTGAGGAGGATGGAGCCGTCCGCGATGTTACTCGTCGCTATACCAAGTGGTATTCCGCCAAAGTTCGCAAAACCCGCGTGGAATCCACGGATGGGGGACCGAAATGGCTACGTCGAACGATGAAGTTCTATTCGAGGGGGTTTAAAACAGACCTAGACCAGATCGAAGATATCGAGCTCCAAACCATCGAGGGCAGAGAACCAATGCCGACGAGCATAGCTGATTTCAAGGGCCACCCGCGATATGTTCTCGAGCGCGATTTGCGACGCAACGAAGTCCTCGTAGACCCGCATGAGGTTGGGAAAGTGGCCGCTGGGCGTGATCCCAACTCTGCGGGTGGGAAGGGGAAGAAGCTTGAGAGTGTATTTCGGCGGGGCGATGTCAAAACGGTTAGGAGTGCGGATGGATGGTACCGACTGGGTAGGGAAGTCAAGGTTGGTGAACAGCCTATGAAGTCCCGCGCGCCAAGGAGGGTCGCGAATGACGATGATGATACGGGAGATGTCGCTCTCTATACTGAAGACCAGACGGTGTTGTATGAAGCGCCTCCTGTGGTTAATGGGCGTGTTCCGAAGAACGTGTACGGTAATTTAGATGTTTACGTTGAGAGCATGGTCCCCAAAGGGGGAGTGCACCTTCCATACCCAGATGCATCTCGGGCGGCTCGCCTTCTTGGTATAAGCTACTCGGATGCCGTGACGGGTTTTGAGTTCCGAGGCCGCCAGGGTACAGCTATCATCAAAGGCGTTGTTATCGCGTCGGAGTACCAGGAGGCTGTTGAGGCTGTAATACAGGGCTTCAAAGATGACGAGTGGCATGCGAAGGAAGAAAGGCGGTCGATTGCCGCGTTACGGATGTGGAAGCGGTTTATGGTTGGGCTTCGGATCAAGGAGCGCGTTGATGCTTACGAGATTGAGGGGGAGGAAAAGGAGGATGAGTATATGCAAGACGACGACGAAGGTATGCAGAGCGAAGAGTACGATATGGATGAAGCGGGCGGTTTCTTCCCAGAAGATGATGGTGGAGGCTTTGTTCCTGAGTAAAATATGATCTATATAAATAAATAATACAATCCTGTTTACAAATCGGCTGCAGGTTTCCTAGCACGGGCCCAAACAGGCAACCCGCCTTTCATAGGGAGCGTCATGCTGTTCCTACTGAACCGGTATCCTCCCTCGACATCCTCAAAGTCGAAGAACAAAACGAACTTCGCAAGCACCATCACAGATATCGACTCTGCCATTTTCTGGCCCAGGCAAGCTCGTGCACCCCCACTGAATACCGGGTACTCGGATTCGCTTTTCGTTATTAGCTTTCCATCCTGTAACCAACGCTCTGGTCGAAATTTCTCTGGATCCTCCCCCCAGATACGTTTTGACCTGTTGATGGCCCATGGGCACCAAATAACAATTGACGATTTCGGCAGAAACGTCCCATCGGGGAGAGTTGTGTCCGTTTGACACTCCTTCATCTCGAAGGGAACCGTTGGGTAGAGCCTGAGAACTTCGTAGAATACCGCCGTTGTGTATGGTAGAGAGTTTGGTCGGAGGCACTCGTAGTCATCTGCCCATGGGTCCCCCGTAAGCGCGTCCTCCGCCCCTTCGGCTTCAATTTCTCGTCGAATCAAAGACACAACATGCGGGTGTCGAATTAGAGTGTAGAAGGCCCATGTGAGCGCTTGCGCCGTTGTTTCTCGGCCTGCAAAGAGGTAGTTTAGAGCGGAATCTGCCGCCACTTGGTGGTCTGGGATTGCATCGAGAAGGGTGTTGATCAGGCTTCCCGATATCCCGGGGAGACTTCCGTCTGCTTTGTTTTCCCCCTTGTCTCTCTTGTCCACAGAATTCGCCACAATCTCTTTGCCATAGTTCTTCACGGTCGCGAGTGATTTCTTTAGCTTGCGCAGCATGATGGGCTCGGTCAGTCTCCACAGTGGGTTCTGGAACCGCCGGCCAGTTGCACTGGATGCGTACTCAAAGGCCTCTGAGAAGTCTTTGACTGAGGTAATGTCCATATCGTACGCCATACGGCCCATCAATTTGGTCGTGAGAGCCAAGAGAACCGCTTGCAAATCAACCGGCTTGTTTACATCCATGTCGTAGAGCTCTCTCACGGTCGTTTGTAGATCACGCGGCAGACCAACGTTCGTGAGTACTTTGAGATTGGCATTGTCCAAAAACTGAAGGCCGGCTTTGCGCTGAGCTTTCCATAGGTCCCCATCGGCGTTGATTAATCCGTGGCCAAAGAGATCCGTGGCTCTAGATTTGAAGAATTCGCCTTTGCCGAACGTGGCCTCATTTCTAAATACGAAGTCAAGGTTTTTGGGATCATTGATAACCACGCCCGGCGGTAAAGTCGGAACTGAGATCTGGAACGACTCAAAGCCAAATGACCGCTCGCAATTGGCAAACCAGGTCAATAAATCCTGTCGGTCCTGGAGAAAACGGAGTACATTGCCGGCGAAAGGCAACGTGTCCAAAGGTTTCCTGGATTGGGTTCAGCGGAGTTTCTATGGTGTGCCAATGTAGTAGAAAGAGATAAAGGCATTCCACTAAGTAATAGAATAGTATATACATACCTCAGTGGCTTTCCATTGCGTCTTAATTTGGGAAACTGCCCGAAAAAAATGAAAAAGCTTAAAAATAATAAAATCGCACAAATAATCAAGGCACTCATCACTTTGACCTGAACTGCTGTTGTATTGTCCAAGGTTCAAATGGGCATATACAAATTCTCATTCAATAGTTACATATAGTATTTCGTGTGACGAGCTGGATGTTGAAGCACGTCGATTTAGAGTGAAGGTTGAAGATACGGCAAGGTAGGGGGCGAGGCTGTCACGGCACAAATTGGGTAAGCGCTCCCGAAAGCTTAGCTGTGGTGTTGGAATCTCCGGATCCACGAATCAGCCCCAACAGGTTTCACACCGTGACGCACAACGACTGTTACGAACAGGGCTCGAAAGCGAATAGTTAATTGAATTGTGCATAATCACCACTGTTGACACAGCCTTTCACTGCTTAATTGGTTTTATTTGAATTATAATTGTCAGAAATTTATTATATTGATTGTTTCAAATCACAAATATCCCACCCAATTCACCGACAACATGGTTCTGATATCTCCCCGAATTCAGTTCTACGAAATTACGGACCAGCCATGGTATTATACCGTATTGGCCACAATATCCAAAGCTAATATTGAAGAACAGGTTCCCAGAATACTTCTTGCGGATGGTCCAATCATGCCTTACAGTCGCGTGGAATTTTCGGATGCCAATCATGCAGAAGCATTCACCTGCGCAATGCGTCTCGAGCATTCTTTTGAATACTCTTGACAAGTCAGTCACCGAATATACGTATGTCGACTTTTGTGCAGGCGCTGGTGGTCCGACTCCCTTCATTGAACGGGAGTTGAACCAGAAATTGGGAAAAGCGAAATCATCCTCGGAGCGAACGGGATCAGGTGCTACCAATATAGTCAACGGCGAGCCCTATGAATCCGTCAAATTTGTAATGACGGACCTACATCCTCATATCTCTGAGTGGAAAGAGGCTTGCAACAAAAGCAAAAACCTGACATTTGTTCCAAAACCAGTCGATGCTACGAATGCGCCTGCTGACTTGATATTGGACGACGGGAAGAAGGTCTTCCGCATGTTTAACCTTGCATTTCATCATTTCGATGATAACCTTGGTCGTAAAATACTCAAGAACACTCTGGAGACTTCTGATGGCTTTGGGTACATATCGATTCCGTCAATATAAAGTTTATTAGCTGACCCAAACTAGAATATTCGAGCTTTCAGACAGGACACCTTCTTCACTCTTGATGATATCTCTCATGGGGGTTCTTTTCTTCTTCATTACCCCTTTCTACTTCTGGAGATCACCTGGCCACCTGTTTTTTACCTATGTTATTCCCATTATACCCTTTGTGGTCGTATTTGACGGCTATGTATCGTCACTGCGCACAAGGACATCGGGAGAGCTGCGCTCGCTACTGAAAACCTCAGGCGGGGATATGGATGGTTGGAGCATTAAAAGTGGCCGTTATATGCATACTGAGCCTCTCGGATGCGTGACCTGGGTTATTGGAGTAAAAGAATAGTCTTTATAGTTTTTGTTTTGAGCGATGATGCTGTATATTGCGTGGGCTAGGCTAAATTATACTTTTATCTCTGTTGGGCTCCTTCCTCAGGTTTAAATGTGCTTGAATTTCTTGAATTTTGTACAATAACCAACAGAACCAACAGACCAACATAACCAACATAAACAACAGAAATATCCCGAAAGTATCTTTTAAGTACTCCAACTTGTGGCTGTTTTTGGGGTTGACTTCTCACAGGGACACTTGGGATCACTACATAACTTTGGCATTCATAGTTTCTGGCGACACGAGTTCACTCTCAACTGGCAACTGAACAGGACAATGCGAATATTATTGCACACTGTGACGACCGCAGGAAATATTTCACTCAGACGTGAAGCCAGTGAAATGTTTTCGACACCCTACAACAATACATATCAGTTTAAGAAAGTTATAAACACTCAAAGAGCACTCTGCCACCATAACAATCAGCAAACACTGGCTACACAAACAACCAGCCATGGAGCAAGAAGCAGACCCAGGCACTTATCATGCACACACCTATTACGCTGCGCCGCATTCCGCTCTAGCCTCGGTTCCTCTACTCACCAGTATGCTGCCCCGTCTCCATAGCCTATTCATCACTGACACCCACTCACAGTACCACGGCCATTCCGCCTCTGCAATGTCAGCATTGAGGAACGCGCAACGTGGTGTATGCAAACTGCCTACGAGCTCGCCCTACTCAAAAACGCAGCCTTTCACTATGGCGATGCGTACGAAAAAGTAGTCACCGCCGAGGAGACGAAGCTCCTTCTCACCAACATCATCGAAATGAATAGCAAAGGAAGGAGCACGCTCGCTGTTATCTTGGAGGCAATGGTGGGTTTGGAGAAGACCCTGTGGAGCGTGGTTGTAGAGGAGGAGGTGCAGAATGAACTGGCGAGCATAGTGCGCTTTGATGGGCATTGCAGGGCCGGTTGATGGCAATGAATATGTGAGTCTGGATGCGCTCAAAGCTGATAGATCTATACTGATGGGCGATAATAGCCTCATGGAGAAGATAGCGGAGACGCAAGAGCTGATTGCCGAAACGGAGCAAAGACTTAGGACCGTCAACGCCTTGGCCCAAACATGGAGCAACGCAGGAGGTCCTGAAATTTTGGAGTCGTTTCCACCAGAACAGGAGCTATTAAAGATTGTTGTCGAGGGAGGATTGGTGATGCAGGCAGAAACAAATGTCGTTGAGTCGGAAGAGGAGGCCTCGACATACGCAACTGGCTCTGATAACAACCATAATGGCACTGAGACGCCTGAAGATGCGGTGCCCGTTAAAACGGTAGCAGAAGAACGAACACCACGCTCGCTCCGGAGACCGCAATTCGGGAGTATGTCCTTGGCTGAGGCTGATAATTATTCGAGTTGGCGAGGAAGCCGAACTATCTAGGGGGGTAACCGGGCTGTTTGGTTTGGAACGTTGCTTGGTATGGGTGCCTGGAAGGGACTGAGAGCTTTGCATGAGTTGCTGCAATACCCCGCGCTGCTAATTTTATAGCGGTAGCCCGTCGACGATGTATGAGTGGATTATTATATGGCCTCTAGATTGTTGCATGTAGGAGAAGCTGTAGGTCGTATCAAATCAATCACAAACGCACCCGGCCTAATTCGAGCTAATGGGATATATATTTTGTCATTCTTGCAATACATAGGGAACACTGCACCGTATATTCTACACATCATCAACCGCGTTATGCACCACCTTTCCAACTTCATCAACCTAAGCCGTCTTCTTCCACGCGCCGTAAAGACCGATAAGCGAACTGGTGGTTCCGGCAATACCGATGATTCCATCGTCGAAGCCGGTCCATCCCAGACTCGAGGTTGGCATGACCAAGTCGCAGCAGTCGCAGAAGAGCTGGAGCTGGATAGCAGCACGCTCGCTAACACAAAATCAGTATATATAAACCTCGGACTCGGCACGAATACATACCGCTCGATCTTCTTGCCCTCAACCACGCTCTCACCATCCTTCTTGTCCAACCTCGCCTCTCTATCCTTCAGCTGGTACAGGGTGTACAGACCGCTGATAACGCTGAAGCTCAGACCGGTGAACCAAGCCTTCTGCGAATTCCTGGTGATGTTCGCGGCATTCGGGGTAGGCCTGATGCCAGCGGAGTGGAGGAACGCAGTCGCATCAAGGGTCAGGTACGCAGCGTATCCGAGCTGGCGTCCGACAGCGGTGTACTTGAGAACAGGGTCCAAGTCCTTGCGGTCAGCGGCAACCTTGGCGTTCTTCAGGTGCTCAATGTTCTTGCCGAGGCGCATGGCCTTGCGCGCAAGACCGAACTGCTTCTTGATAGCCTCGTAGGGCTTGATGGCCGCGGGGGTGGCATTGGTGCGGAGGAGGTACCACGCGTAGAAGCGCGAGAAGTACTGGATGGTTCGGAGGAGCTTGTCGCGGCCGACGGTAGTGGCGACGAGGCGGAGGTAGTGCGCGAGCGCAGGGTGGTAGACGACAGCGTCGATGGCGGCCATGATTGAAGATGTGGGAGGAGTTGTTGATGAAGGGTGGGTTTTCTTCGACGGTGGTGGAAAGGGGATAGGTTTTGCTCCGGGAGATATCGTGGTTTTATGGCGCCGATGCCGTCTTTCACATTGGAGAACGGGGAGATGATACCGAGGGGTGTGAGCCGAGGTTGGGTGACGAACTTTGGGGGATCCACCGGGAATGCTTTTGTGGGGAATCGGCAACCTGATATATGAGGCTACAATGCTCTTTTTTGACGTTTTTGGAGATTTGGAGACGCCGATACACTTATTTTCTGAGGCTTGTTTTCCTCAGTGAAATCTTGTGGCACTCTCCCGTTGAATATGCTTTTGAAGTGAGCCCGAGGCATTTGAACGATCAATTTTTTGATATTTATCTCCTCTTTTCACACTGTTAATCTTAATCTCATGAACGTCATGCGAAAGCATTTGCACGTGAAATTCTATGTCCAAATGAAGTTTACTACTGTACAACTATGCTATGGACCAAGGAAACTTTGCGTCAGGTTAGGTCCATAACTATCCGCGCGCCCAATTATCGACTACTATACTTCGAGATTATACATGAGAACCCAAAAACGACCCGCTACAACCGGAACGCCATCATCAAATCCCTCTACCCATATTTGACTCTACCCATCATGAGGAGCCTGATGGGAAACCTATGTACTCCATCATCATGCTGCTTATATACCCCAAAACTCCCTATGTGCCTGCCCGCGGCAGCTATACAGCGGGGCGACCACTCCACCAAACAACAAGAAGGAATGTGGTAATGACGCCAACAGCAGCGATAACTGTAAGGTTCTTCCCTCTCAAATTCATGCCTCGCGACTCCCACATCGTCTGTCCTTGCGAGAGAGCATTCTTGATGCCTTCCCATCCAAGACTGTAGTATATCAGTGCGGCACTTGCGATGGAATATCCGAGCCACTGGAGGCCAGACACTATGGTTCCCCATAGAATCACGGAGAGAACGACGATGCCGACGTTCTTGATAACACCACAGAGAGTTAGAACTAGGGACGAGGTTTTGCCAATCTGTACATGTTAGAAGCTTGCTTCCGAGACAACGTCCAATAAGAGAACATACCAAAAACACTGACGCCACGTTCAGCAAGAAAGCGCAGCCGGCATTGGCGAGTAGAACCAAGGGGCCGACTTGGACAAGGTCTGCCATCTTGAATGTGGGAACCTCGACGACGAGAGCGACGAAAATATTCATGACGGCGCATACTGGCGCGTAGTAGTACAGACTGACCAATGGGTCCATCTTATATGAGTTCGGGTCGTCTGCCTTTCCGGTCAAGAGCTTCTGCACCATGATAAGGCGTATCGACTCGAATATGAGACCACCAAGCTGGTAGAGGAAGCCGATAAGGGAGAAGTCGATTTCACCGTATGAAGCGAGGCCGACTCCAAAGACGATGACGCAGATGTTGATCAGGATCTTGAGGTCATACTTGTCTGTTCCGAAAGCATATCCAACAAATAGAACACTCGCAGGTGCCGCGGCCTGTTTTATATATTAGATTGGTTCCTTTGTCGTTCGGAAGAATTGCAGCGTAGCCATACCTTTAGCATCTGAATGAAGGCGACCGACAGGTAGAGATATGTCAGGTTGCTGCAGACCAAGCTGAGCGAGTATAGAACGCCGATGGGGACGATGGCGCGGAAGTAGACCTTGCCAGTCATTCGAACAGACTTTCGTCCATCAAGGATTGTGCTTGTCCGGGCAAGGATCTGCGTCAAGATAGTCGCGAATATCAAATGCCAACATGTTAAAAGGACAGCTGTAGCGCGTTAGTTAGAGCCCGCATGGCCA
>JPJU01003676.1:0-10982 GCA_000750735.1 Pseudogymnoascus sp. VKM F-4246
TCCTCAAGTCCATGTAAAACATCCCCAATCCCTCCCTCCTTCTCTATCATTATCCCTCACCTCTAACCTCTAATACCAAATTGAGGTTTATTGCCTCAATCCCACTCTCACAATGGCTCCTAGTCAGTTCAAGTCGCTGCTGGGCTCGATCCGGAGGAAGCCTTCCCAGGCTCCCGATGGAAAGACGGACGAGCAGGCGTACGGGAAGTCGATGGAGGAGAAGACCTCGATTCTTCATGATCTCACACATCTTGGCCTCAAGAACACGAGGACCGTGGCAGAGGCCATCACCACGCTTGCATCGGGCGAACCTATGGACGATAAGGATTTGCTGTTAGAGCACGGCGTCGCCATGCTCCAATCCCTCCCAACCAACAGCGGTCTCAGCCAGACCGTCTCCAACAACTTCATTGGAATGCTGTGGAAAGATCTTCCCCATCCTCCGCCTACGACCGTGGGCCCAACAGCTCGCTACAGACAGCCTGACGGCAGTGGCAATAACCCGTGGGTCCCAGAGATGGGCAAGGCCGGATCGCCATATTGCCGCAGCGTGCCTCCCATGAAGCCCAAGGGACCAAATCTCCCAGACCCAGAGCTTGTCTTCGACCAGCTCCTGAAGAGATCAGGGCCTTTCCGCGACCACCCATCTGGACTGAATAGGCTGTTCTTTTCCTTCGCCACCGTCGTTATCCACGAGTGCTTCCAGACCTCGCGAACCAACCCATTTATCAACGAGACCTCGAGTTACGCTGACCTGAGCACCATTTACGGAAACAATGCCGAGGAGCAGAAGCGCGTGAGAACGTATGAGCAAGGAAAGATCTTCCCCGACTCAATAGCGTCGGAGAGAATCATGATGATGCCCCCGGGTGTAGTTGCTGTCCTGTTGCTGTTCTCGAGAAACCACAACCATATTGTGGAGAACCTGCTATCTGTTAACGAGGACGGCAAGTACAAGGATTGGGATAGCCTCAATGATGAGCAGAAGGCCTGGTAAGCTCCTAATTATGCCAATTATGGAATATATCTAACATGTGCATTGTAGGCAAGATGAGGATCTTTTCCAGCTTACCAGAAACATCAATGTCGGCTTCTTTGCATCGGTGGTGCTGAAGGACTACGTCGCGGCTATTCTCAACACCCCGCGAGCCAACTCAACCTGGAACCTGGATCTCGGTAGTGAGATCAAGAATGGTGGACAGCGATTAGAGCGAGGCAGCGGCAATGTTGTATCCGCCGAATTCGCCGTCCTCTACCACTGGCACGCGGCTCTCAGTGCGGCTGATGATCAGTGGATGGAAGGTGTCCTACGCTCGCACCTCCCAGAACTCAAATCGGTTGATGATGTTACCGCTGCGGATTTCAAGAAGGTTATGATGACTGAGGGGCACAAGCTCATGTCTACTCCGCCAAAGGAGTGGACATTTAGCGGCTTGAAGAGAGGGCCAGATGGAAAATTCAACGACGTTGAACTTGCCGAGATCATCAAGAATTGCATCGAGGAGCCGGCCCACGCCTTTGGAGCGCACAGCACCCCAGCTAGTATGAAGATTATTGAAGTCTTGGGACAGCTGCAGGCGAGAGAGACGTTCAATATTTGCACGATGAATGAGTAAGTTCTTCTACGGAGACGGCTTAAGTTGTGCCATACTAATATTTATGACAGATTCCGTCGCTACCTTAACCTGAAGGCGTACGAGGATTTCGAGGACTGGAACCCAGACAAGGAGACAGCCAGAGCTGCGGAGCTCCTGTACGGCCACATTGATAACCTCGAATTATACCCTGGCCTCATGGCCGAAGTAACCAAGCCAGCTGTGCCCGGCAGTGGTGTCTGCCCTGGTCACACAACCGGCCGTGGTATCCTCGATGATGCCGTTGCGCTCATCCGTGGAGATCGATTCCTCAGCTACGACTTCAACAGCACCACCCTGACCAACTGGGGATTCGCCAAACTCGGCGCCCTCCCATCCGGATCGTACGGTGGTATGCTGCCTCACCTTCTGTTCAATGGCATCCCTGGTGCTTGGACTGGAACATCTGCATACGCTCTTCTTCCATTCTATACCCCAATCGCAGCGAAGGGTATCCTGAAGGATAACAAGGTCATTGAGCAGTACGACCTGGAGCGACCTGCCAGCGACAGGGTTGTTCTTGGTATCCACACCCACGACGGCTGCAAGAAGGTCTTTGAAGACCGCGAGACCTTCCGCGTTATGTACCAGGCGGCAATCCGCAAGTGTACCGATGGCCACGATTTCATGATTGGCTGGGATGATGCTAAGCGTCACGACACCCGCTCCAGCATTCTCCACAAGGTCTTCTTCGAGGAGGGCTTCGAGGCGAACCTCACCAAGTTCTTCAGGAGCAATGTATCGAGACTCATTAGCGAGAAGTCGTTGAAGTACTCTGGCAGCAAGAGGTCCATTGATATTGTCCGCGATGTTACCAACGTCACGCCCATCCTCTGGCTTGCCGAGCGATTCGCCATTCCCCTCAAGACTAAGGAGACACCACGCGGCCTGCTGTCCATCCCAGAGCTGTTCGGGATCTATCTTGTCCTGTTCATGTACCAGAGCTTCAACGTCATTCCCGCAAATGAGTGGAAGCTGAGAGAGGGCGCAACGAAGGCTGCACCTGCCCTTAGATCGATCTTCGAGGCCCACCTGAAGACCCAGCAGGGCTTTAAGGAAGGCATTGTCGACTGGCTCGCCAAGGGCAGCTCGTTCGAGGTCGGCCCTGAAGCTGACCGACTCTACCACGCCCTCAACGACTCTAAGCTGCCTATTGGCGACCTTGTGGGTGACTGTATCGGTATGGGAGCTCCAGTTGCTGGTAACCTGACCCAGCAGGCTTCTCTGCTTATCGATCTGTACCTCAGCGAGGGATACGAGGAGTACAAGGACCGCATCGTTGAGCTGTCTCAGAAGGATGACGCTGCCTCTGAGAGAGAGCTCCAGGGTTTCGTGTTCGAGGGTATGCGCCACGCTGGTGTTGTTCCTGGCCTTCCTCGCGTTGCCTCCAAGGACGTCACTGTCATGGATGGCGTTCGCGGTCCCATCAACATCAAGGCTGGTCACACCGTCCTGGTCGCCACCTCCAAGGCCGCCATGGACCCCGTCCAGTTCCCCAACCCAGAGAAGCTGAACCCCCACCGCCCATTCAAGGATTACATCCTCCTTGGTCACGGTCTGCACTTCTGCTTCGGCGCGAGGTTGGTTGGTGCCTCGCTGGCTGCGACGCTGAAGGAGGTGTTCAAGTTGAAGAACGTCAGGAGAGCGAATGGCCGCCAGGGTCACTTCTCGATTGTGGAGCACGACTTTGCTGGTGTTAAGATGAGGCAGTATTTGGATTCCAACTCTACAGAGTCGCCGATCCCGACGACTCTCACCTTGGAGTATGATGAGTAGGTGTGATGATTGGTATAATGGGTAGGTAATTAATAAGTAGTATAATGTATGTATGGTTTATTGTGTGCCAATGCGAGGATTTGTGCCGTGTTTCCATCTGACTTGACTCTGTTCGTTCTTGTAATCATGTGTTGGTTGATCGTATACCCACTTGCACCTCTTAGAATGCTGCTTGACAAATTGTCAGCTCTGATGGTCAAGTGTCAACAGAACCTATTTGAATTGCTGCCTAATTAAGAAAACATTGGATATAATGACATGCATATGTATAATCATGGTCGTAGCACCGTCAACGAGTAAAAATCATAAAATCCGACGCTCAAGTCTCCTTCTGATACTGCCCAAACTCATCCTCCAGCTCCTCCTCCGTCCACTCTCTCTTCGGCTCTGTCCCAATGTAGTTGCCAGCACTATCCTTTGCAAAGAACTTCTTATATTCGCGTCTCGGCATCCACACAGCCTTGGTAGTAGACGGCTCCTCAGCCCCCCTGACTCTACTCATAAACGACCTCTTCCTGTACAGTAAACTCCGTTAGAACAGCATACTCGCTCAGGGAAACGCACAGCCACTTACTTCTCCACCGCCTTGGGCTTCTCGGCGGGCACAACATTGGTGACGATCACGGCGATTATGCTGTCATCTGTGTACTTCTCCTGCAGCAGCTGCGGCGCCTGCGCGACGACCCCGACGGGCGCGACCATGTTACCCCAGGCGCTCGGCTTGTTGTGTCGCAGAACGCCTCCCGTGGACCCGGAGTCCTGCGCTTCCTCCGCGCGCATGTACTTCACCTCCCCATTCTCGCGATATGGGATCCACTTTTCCTCTGGGGGGCCAGCGTCCGCCTTTGCGGCGTTTGATTTGAAGAAAGGCATTCTTGGCGGGATTTGATGAGACGGTATAGTGTGTGTCTGCAAGGTCTATGGGTGGTTTTATATTCAAGAAAGACTGCTGAAGCGTACGACGAGGCTGTGGACTGAGATATGGTATTTCTAGGAGAGCTGAGCCTCAGCAGAATCTAGTTTCGATTATTCATTGTCGGTGATCTACAACCCCGCGATCGCGAGGCTGAGTCCTTTGTTTAGCGCACATGACAACGAGGCCAGGACTCCAACGAGGCGCAGTGAGATAACCGAGAATTCTACAATCGACGTCATTGGCAGACAAATGGAATTTATACAGTATAAGCCTTTCTCAAGCCTTATTTCCCGCCCTCCGCGGCTTAGGATATGAACAACGAGGGGCCTTGCTTCTGCCTGTGACAGTCACTAGTGGCACAGATCTGCGTGTCAAACTTGCCCTATCAGCTGCATCTTTGATCTGGAGGATCATTCGGGACGGATCCGTGGGATCAACGTTCTTATATTGTAGGGGTGATGCGAGACATAAATGGACCTGAATTGGGCCCTGTGGACCTGTGACGATGGTCGCCGAAGCGGGTCCTGGTGAGAGAATACAGTACGCGCCGTCGGGCCGTGACGTGCCTGCAAATCCTTCGCCGATTAGGCAGAGTCTCAGTTGGAATGACCCCGCCGATTAAGGGTCCTTTCAACTGGGCCTCTACCGGATAGATCGGTTTCCTGCCTGGTGTTGAGCGCGGTAGAAGCGCCGCCGTGTAAAGTCCTGACTATACCTAGTCTTGTCGCCGTGCTCCGACATTCCAATGAATTT
Source organism: Pseudogymnoascus sp. VKM F-4246 (assembly GCA_000750735.1). NCBI lineage: Eukaryota > Fungi > Ascomycota > Leotiomycetes > Thelebolales > Thelebolaceae > Pseudogymnoascus > Pseudogymnoascus sp. VKM F-4246. Next base: position 5,080 of record JPJU01003676.1, read on the forward strand.
ATATCACTACACGGCGGCTGATATACGACGGTCATGCATACGGCCCGGAGTCGCTGTCTCCATATATGAAATCCCCGCGAGATAGATGAGAGGCATGACAATAAATTATTTCCTATTGTACGTCACCTGACTTCTTACAAGTGAGATTATTGTCCTTACTGATTTGTAACGGAGGAAAATACTCCGTAGCGGGACTATACGTAGTTTAATATATCACTTTAATCTATTACTGAAGCCTTTCGTGGCCCGCTCGTGCGAAGCTTGAAATGGTAGTGATGGGAAAGGGAAATGATGGACAATCTTGAAACCGGAAAAAGGCGACTGGGGCAATATCACATCCGCATAACTGCCGATCCTCCCACACGCCGGCAATTAATCCCTAGCTTTCCCCGGATCATGGCGTTTAAGTTGCACATCACGAATAAACCTTGGATCCATGCTTCTGTTCTTTTGGAAGCTTCGTGGAGATGATCATCCTTGACGGAGTTTGTTCGTAGGAAGCTTCCACTGTTACAGAATATCTAGGACTGTTGGTGATGTTATACTCGAGAAGCAGCGTTGCCAAAGCCACGTCGACCTTTGGCTGACAATTCGAGTTAGCGTTTCGAAGGTGTGGGGTAGCAATATATAATTGTTCCACGCATATCATCGTCGTCCACTTGGCTTAAATCTTGACCAATCTTTAGTGTTCTATGCGCCTGGTGCCTGTAATTCACGGCCGGGCAATATATTTGTTCCTGGGAAGAGGCGCGCGTTGGGTAATGTAAGGTTGGACTATGCCTCTCTCGTTCGTGGAGATTCAACGCCCGTGTCCTCATATGGATGGAGACCTACTATACTGCTGCTAAGGCGGGTTGGGATGTTTGCATATAAAGAGCTCTATCCTCACCTCTCTTGTCCAGTTTCTGATACCTCGCAGAGCCATCAAGATGCATTTCTCAAAACTCGCTGTTATTGCCAGCACCGTGGCGTTGGCCACCGCGGCCCCGTCAAAGAAGGCGAAGCGCGCCGGAAACTTTGAACTATTTGGTGTCAATGAGTCCGGTGCAGAGTTCGGCAACACGAACTTGCCTGGTGAATTGGGGACGGACTACACCTGGCCAGTTACGTACGTTACCTAGGATCCATTGCGTGAGCTCAAGCTAATCATGAACAGGACGACCGTGGACACTCTTGTTGCTGATGGCATGAACATCTTCCGCATTGCTTTCATGATGGAACGCCTGATCCCCGACACATTGACCGGATCACTCGATGCAACCTACCTCGCCGACCTCAAAGAAATTGTCAGCTACATCACTGGCAAGGGTGCATACGCAATCATCGATCCCCACAACTTCGCGCGGTACTATGGAGAAATCATCACAGACACAGCCGGCTTTGAGGCGTGGTGGAAGACCGTTGCCGCTGAGTTTGCATCTGACGCGAATGTCATCTTCGACTGCAACAACGAGCCCCACGACATGCCGTCCATGGATCTCGTCGTTCAGCTGAATCAGGGTTGCATCAACGGTATCCGTGCCGCCGGTGCCACTTCCCAATCCATCTTCGTCGAGGGAACCTCCTACAGCGGCGCCTGGACTTGGTAAGACCCCCTGCCCCCTACTATGCGAGTACAACACTAACATTCTCAGGACCACATCCGGCAACGACGCTCTCAAAGACCTGACCGACCCATCGGACAAGATCGTCTACGAGATGCATCAATACCTCGACTCCGACGGATCCGGAACGAGTGAGGATTGCGTCTCGGCCACGATCGGCCAAGAGCGCATCCAAGCTGCCACCGAGTGGCTGCAGGCGAACGGGAAGAAGGGAATCATCGGCGAGTTCGCCGGTGGTGCCAACGACCAGTGCAAGTCCGCCGTTACCGGTATGCTTGAGTACATGGCCGCCAACACCGACGCGTGGGTTGGAGCCTTGTGGTGGGGTGGTGGCCCATGGTGGGGAGACTACATGTACAGCATGGAGCCGCCGAGTGGTACTGGGTACGCGTACTACATCGACACCCTGAAGACCCTTGGATAGAGTGATGATATCCGAGGGAGAGTCGAGGGAGATAGGTTGAGAGGTTAGGGCCGAGGGATTTGGGCTTCGTCTCCAGGACGTTGACTTCTGTTACATAGTTAGTATAGGCTGTATATAGAAAATTGTGCAAATACCCCGAGTCTAGTGCATGTGAATTGATTACCTAGCCCCAGTCTACAGTGCTCCATGCTGCCACTGTTGCCCTATAACAATAAAATATAAGGGCCCATGATTTGAATCCTGTCACCAGGCTATATTTGGTCTCACCGTCGCTCAACTATGAAACGAGCTCTGTTGATGAGCTGCAAGGGGTCGGATCAAGCCCTACTAGTTTCCCTATACCGGCATGTGAAATGAACGCAAATCCCATGTAGAGAATATGAAATTGTTTGATTACCGAAGCGGAATAGAAGAAGTTTATCAGACTGCTCATCTTACGGCCCTGAAGATCCTTCGTTGTCGTAATGCCTCGGGACAATGTCGGGAAGGGCAACCACGTCACCTTTTTGTCCAATTAGCCAGTACTTGCACTGTGCATCAGCGCGCATCACAGTTATTTATCCTAGAGAACACATGGAACAGCCACAGAAGCACGTTTGAGGCGCCACTTAATGGCTTAAATGACTGTTTCCCCATAGAGTTCGTGGGGTTAGTGGTTGTTTGATGATTGTTGGTGGTGTTGATTGGTGGTAATCGGGACGGAGGGGCAAAACTGTGGATGACCGCAGTGGGCGGTGTGGGCTGTGTGGGCTGGACCCAAATTCTGATACATGTTTGGGTGTTTGGGAGGAGCCTTCAGCCCTGGAATCTCCAAATTACCGGCGAATTTCCCTTCATGACACCACTTGCGCCGAGGGTCGGCAGGATCTTGCCTTAATTAACTTACTACAGTACTGCCACGGCTGCAAAACTCGGAGACATACACCGCTATGCATTTGTGGGTAATAACAATCAGTTCTGTATACATACTCTACTAGTATTCCAATATATATTGGAGGAGCCGTCAGTCGAGGCTTCTGGACCGAAGTCTTGGCGCTACTCTTTCATTTACCTCCGTCGTCCTCTCTCGTCATATTTTTGTCTAGTAATTGAAACCCCAGTGTCCCTTATTCGTTTCAAATGGAGTTATAGCCCAGGTCTTTATATTTCAGCGAGAATGCCGTCTCTCTCATCGCTTCTCAAGCGGTCAAGAACGAAGCGCGAGGCTGAACAACCGCCGCAACGAGTCGAGGCGCGCGACAACGCCGCCCGCGATAATGTTACCCGCGATAATATTGCCAATGTTGACACCACCAAGAAAGACAGAACCAGCCGGAGACTATCGACCCGAGGCGACTTCTTCCGAAGCTTTTTGAACAGAACTCGATCCAGCGCTGGTCCGCGACCTGGAGCGGGCGGGGATGCCCAAAATAAGGTGTGTAAGCCCGAGCTGCCCACTTGCGACCACCTTCTAATCTGCGATTCTATATAGCAAACGACTATTCAATCACCAGACCAAGCGAAGGCAACTCCCACATCCGATCCGAACAAACCATTGCCTCCCCCACCGCCATTTAGCGACTCCGAATCTGCCAAACAGCCCGCCAAAGTTGGAATACAGTTGCAGCGAATTATCCAGCCGCTTACACTTTCGGACATACATAAGCTTTTTTCCGGGGCACCCCAATTCTTTGTCCGGTCAGAGGGACATCATGCCGGAGCGCCGCATCCTTCAGTTGCCTTTCCTTGGAATGAGGAGCTGGAGATACGAGACCTGAGCGATCATGGACAAATAGAAGAGGCAGCTTGGGGATGCGTCACCACAACCCCGCATATCATTCGGAAGCAAAAAAGAGACGCGGCTATAGAACAGGCCACTGAAGAGGATGGAAATAAAACTCCACACTTTACGCCTCGTTGTAAAGAGAGACCAAATATGCTAAGCATGCAAGGCTTGGAACGAGGGACTGTTGGGTTTCAGGCAGCGCTCGAAGTTGCGGTTGCAGATGCGCTTCACGACGATAAACCCCGCCAAGATGAAAAGGCCCTACAATCGCTCAGAGTCAAATTTTTGAAGGGGAAGAAGCATGGGCTAAGACAACTAAGTGAAGCCTCGGTTGTGTCGAAACTGACCGAGTTGGGATCATCATATCATCAAAAACCCCCAGTTTCCAAGACCTCAGTGGAGATGTACACAGAACTCTTCACACAAGTTTTGTTCCCACCAACGCGCGTCACTGATGCCGATGACCCGACCAGCTTCCATGTACAAATTGAAACTCTTGTGAGCGTTCTGACAGAGCCTGGCATCTGGGTCGATTTCAGCAATGTTGAATGGCGGATAAGGCTTGGGCAGACTCTGTGGGGCCCGTCTTACCAACCTGGCCAGGACGAGGAAGTTAATGTCGATGGCGAAGAGGAAGAGCACAGACATGAGAGCCAGCAATTTTGGCTGCTGCTTCAAATACTGTTATCTTGCGAGCTTGTTGTCAGACTTGATGCGGTTAGCCGAAGCGCACGACAGGATCCTGGGCTTATAACTGCGGAAGAAATGCAGAGGTTCGAAAGAGATGTTACAAGACCCGTGAAATGGTCGCTACTAGTGGCCAGACTATGGCTTGAGAACATAAAGGTCACACATTCTGTGAAACAAGCATCTGAGCAACAGCCACCGGAGCACGAAAAAAGGCCACCCGGATGGCTATCGTCAATTAAACAAGCTGTAACTCCTCAGCATGAAGAGGCTGACCCTATTCACGCTCACACGATTGAATTCCACGGAAGGCGCCAGAAAAGGCAAATAAATGGACTGATCCGCTTCTCTCGAAAGTTGAGATGGCCAGGAGCTGAACGTATCGCCGAGAAATTTACTACCGACCTTGCGAGGGGCCGTGAAAATGCTGGAAGTACTCCTGCCGACCGCGCTTCGCATGGTAGAAAATCCCTCTCCATGACCACACAGCGATCGTCGTACTTCGCGGGAATTGGTCGACCAGGAATACGACGAGGGCTGTCCTTCGGCGGACCGCCGAATATGTTCCAGCCTTCGGGATGGCTCTCAAAATCATATCTTACGGGCCTTATTCTACCCGGAGAGGGATTGAGCCATCTAATGATGTCGACGTTGCTTGAGAGCGACGAGATTGCAGTCGCACGGCTTGGAGGCGATGCCAATCTTTATGGCGGCTTCGTATACTCGGGTCAAAGCTTTTGGAGCACGGCTTGCATTATTGGTAGGGTCCTTGCCGCCGGAAAGGGTGCGAGTGAGTGCATGGGCTGGCTATCCTCGCCCATACAGCCAAAGGGAGTTGTCGAAGGGTGGGTGAATGTTGACGTGGAATTGGAGCCTCGTTCAGATGGAGAAGAAGGGACACATGCTGCCCGCATCTGGAAGAAATCTACAGTGGAGCGCGAGTCCCACGTATTGGGGGATGGAGATGCTCGGACGATTCTTCCAGGAGACTTCACGCTGCCACGGGCTGACGTCCCTGACCCAGTGAATCTGGAAGTCAAATTGGACTCTCTCGATCTATTCACTGGTCTTGACTCTGCCGAATCCTCGCCAATCAATGAGGACGGACCGCGCGTGGACACTGCTGACCACCCTAACATCCGTACATATTCCGCCATGCTGCAATTCACCGTCAAGCCGTCTGATGAGCCGACAAAATCTATGAATTTTGCGCTGACATACGACGTTCAATTTGTTACCGCCCATCCCTGCGTCCCATCGTTACACACGCGATTAATCCAAGCGTCAACAAGCCCAGGATTGCAGGCCGCACAGCTTGAAAGCACAACCCCGGGGCCGCACACTTTGTTCACTGGTAAGTCAACCACCCCATCCCCTTACTTCTCCAAAGTCCCCCTCCTAACACACCCAGGCCACGCCCTGC